>LZPO01027516.1:33391-57613 GCA_001675575.1 Neotoma lepida | reverse complement strand
ATACATACAGAAACAAAACCCATAAAAACACAAAATTGGAAACTATAATATACAAGCAAAAGTTTGAAGTCTTGACCTCTTCCTGGGTCTCTGGGACTTTTAATATGTAATATGTGGGTGTAGGCTTGCAGGTGCAATTCTCTGTTCAAAAGACAAAAGAGATATTACTTCTTTAACATTTCAAAGACATAGCTGTCAGCATGAAGCTACCTCTAACAGAATTCTTCTGTACAATAAGAAGGTAAAATTTGGTCTCTGTAGCTATATGTAGCAGTTCANTGGTAATGCATTGAATTCTGAATAATTATAACTTAAAGCTTTTCTTTTCTGATTTCTCCCATAGATGCTATTCCAAGTTCAGATCAAATTCGAATAGCACCATCATTAAAAAGCCAAAGAGGTTCAGTGTGGACAAAAACAAAAGCAGCCTTCGAGAACTGGGAAGTGGAAGTGACATTTCGAGTGACTGGAAGAGGTCGAATTGGAGCTGATGGCCTAGTATGATCATTTCTGTTGCTTGAACAAGTATAGTTGCCTAAGCCACTGACTGGCTCTTAACTGTTCCCTCTCGTGTATTTTCAGGCAATTTGGTATACAGAAAATCAAGGCTTAGATGGACCTGTGTTTGGATCAGCTGATATGTGGAACGGTGTTGGAGTATTTTTTGATTCTTTTGACAATGATGGAAAGGTATATTTATTGTTAAACCTATTAGCCATTTTCCATTTTAATGTATTTTTTTTTAGCAGAGTTAAGCTGTGAGAAGGTAGCTTACTTGACACCTTAAATTTACTAATAAAGATCTTGGTTGATGTCTGAGCATGGTCATTAGTCTTGGTGGCAGAGAATCTTGCAACCAAAAGCTTTGCAGACATGATTTTTTTGCATACTAATTTACAGTCATGATGGAGACCTAGCTCTGGAAACCTGTCAGTGATTCACACCTTGTATGTGTTTAGTAACTATTAAAAAATCAGCATGAGTCTTTAGATGTGGGCAGTGAAACCAATAGTGTTTAGGAAGCCATGGCAGTATTCCGGTGCTGGGCATGCCTGGTGTTCAGGAAGTCACGGCAGTATTCCGGTGCTGGGCATGCCTGGCCCTCATATTCAGCTTCTTGTTAATTACTTTTTGGTCAGGCCATTTTCATGATGATGTCTTAAAAACGAAACATACTTACATGCTGAAACATTAACTTGTGGCTTGGACGCTTTAAGGCTGACCGTCTTCCCCTTGGCTGGTTGTTACTGATTTTCAGAGGTTACTGTGAGCGTCTTCCCTTTGGCTGGTTGTTATTGATTTTCAGAGGTTACTGTTAGCAATTTAAAGACATTTTAATGGCATATTGACAGCTTAGGCTGTACTATTTTAAGAATTTAAGATCCCTAGAATCTTAGGAGTATGAGATTTCATAGCAAATGAAGAATGATGACGTTTTCTATGAAAGATACTAAATAAATATATTCTCTTTATTTTTAGAAAAATAATCCTGCTATAGTAGTTATAGGCAACAATGGACAAATTAATTATGACCATCAAAAGTAAGTGTGATTTTACATTATTTCTTATTTCAACTTTTCTTTGGAAACCTCATGAAATAAATCTCAACACTTTCCAGATGAAATAAGATTGTTTTTTTTCTTGAGCTGTTGTGTTGTAACTCAGTGAAAAGGTCTACTTTCCTTTTGTGTCTTGAAGTTCTTTCTGTGAACCACACTTTCCACGTTTATTGAAAGAGAGCTTTCAAAACTAAATTTAGCTTTCACCTAACTAATGAGTGCACAGTCTGTGCCACTGCTTTTCAACATTAATGTCACTTTAAGACTGTTTGCATTACAGAGTTTCTAGGTGTGTAAGAAAATTGCTTATCCACGACGCCTGGCTTTGCTTTTTCCTACCTTGGTGACTACAGTGCTGGTAGTTTTTTACAACCCTTGGTGGACTGGTTTAAAGTAGAATTGTCTAGGCCCTTCCTTTAGATTCAGCTTCAGCTGGCTTGGATGGGTTGACAGACTTGCATCTTTACAAACTCCACAAGGGCCTGGGGACGGAACTCAGGAGGAGAGCACCTGCCCAGCATGTGTAAGACTCTACGTCCGAGTCTCAATACCACAAAAAATAAAACAGTGAAATCCCCTGAATGATTTGGATGCTGTCTTCATCTCCTAATAGCATATCCTCCCTCCCTGCAGCACCCAGTGTCCCCAGAGTTCTGACAGGAAAGGCCTCTCTGTCTTCTGACTGACATGGCCATCATAAGCTTCGCTGGAACTTGCTATTTTTAAATCTTCCTGAATCTTAAATACCCTTTTTTTTTCTTCTCCCTCGCACTCCAGTGACGGTGCCACTCAAGCCTTAGCAAGTTGTCAGAGGGACTTCCGTAATAAACCCTACCCTGTGCGGGCAAAGATCACTTATTACCAGAAGACATTGACAGTAAGTGACAGTGACCAAATAAGCAGTACTCTAGCAGGACTTGTCTTCTGAATTCTTAACNGAAGTTAATGCNNTTAAACATGGCTGTCCACACATCTGTATGCATTGCCCTAAGAACAGAAGTAATTGTGTCATCTGGTGTACATGATTTCCTGTTGTGCAATTTGCCATTAAGTCTCTGATTGGTCAGAGAAGGTTTCAGCACCAGCTCGAAGATATCATATCTAAGTCTTCAGGATAGAAATATGAGTAAGACACAGGCCATTCTCCCTGAAGAGATCGTACACCGTAGAGGAAACACATAGCATCACTGTGCTCTGTGACAAGGGCTATGACCCCAGTGGTAAGGAGTTGTGAGCTTGGAACCTGGACCCTGAGAAAGGACCTTGGGGAAGGTCTCCAAGGGGTTTGAGATGCACCTCAGAGCAGGAATAGGGAATGTGTGTATGTTCCACCGCAGGAAGCAGACGGGGCCTTGAAGAACATTTGAGAGAGCAAGTCATTTGCTGTAGTGTGAAGATAGAGAGCATCTCAGAAATGAGGTGGAAAGGCTGGCAGTAACCATTCCTGTGAGGAAGTTTTATGAGAGTTGGTGTTCTCAACAGGAAGTGAAGTGGTGGTATTTGCAATTTTAACAGGTGACTTAGGCCCCAGAGTAAGTCTTACAGTAATGTGATGGGAACTAAAGATGAGATGATATCAGCTCCTTGACTCTTAAAGCACTGCGCCTGGTGCTTTGTACTTTAAATGCAGCTCTTCAAACAGCTCTGTGAGATACATCTCTCCCTTTGCAACATGGAGAAATTGAATATGGGAGATTTTCAGTAACTTGGACAGAGCTATGGTTTGAACCAGCTCCATCTTATCTTCAGGGCTCCACTTCCTGCCTCACCTGAGGTGATAGATGCCGAAAGGAAGGTAGAGGAGAGATGAGTAACACTGTCACATTTGCTAACCTAGGATGACACAGAGCATTTGTCTTCCTGCTGTGTGATCTATTCAGAATGATCATGGCTCCCTAAGGCTTTGCAAGAGAGGAACTACTTCACTGTAGAAAGATTGTTCANCTATCAACATTTTCTCTTTTTGAGCCTTTGACAAATAATGGGTAAAAAATTTAGGTGAATGATCTCACCGTATAATGATGGTTAGTAAGTGAGTTTATTTCAAATTACCCTTTGTGGGACTGGGGAGATGGCTCAGTGGATAAAGAACTCGCCATGCAGGCCTGAGAGCCAGAGCTCAGATCCCCGGAACCTCTGTGAAAGCTGAGATAGTGTGGCCACCTGGAATGCCAGCACTGAAGAGGCAGGGCAAGGTGGCCAGCTGGTCTAGAGAATCACTGAGCTCTGGGATCAATTTAGGGACCCTGCCTCAATAAATAAAGGGGAAAGTGATTGAGGAAGATACCCAGTGTCAATTTCAGGTCTCTATATGCTCACACACATGCAAGCACGCATACATACATACATACATATATATCCATATACAAAAAGAATTACAACAATAGAAGGAAGCAAGAGTGAATACTAACTAATAATATCACAAAATGCTAAAATTTATTTTAAAATGTGTTATAAGAATCTACAGCTGTAGTATGTCTTCCTAGGTCATGATCAATAATGGCTTTACACCAGATAAAAATGATTTTGAATTTTGTGCCAAAGTGGAAAATATGATCATCCCCACCCAAGGGCATTTTGGGATATCTGCTGCGACAGGAGGTCTTGCAGGTAAATCTTAGCATCTTTTCATATTACAAACTTGTGAATGATTCTTCCTGGCAATAATAGTATATTTAAGGTATATAGACTCAATTCCATTACACTCAAATCTCTTTGGCGCCTTCCCATGGCCCATTCTACCAGTCTTTGGCTGTGTTGGAGCAGCATGGATATATGTAAATTACACCACTCATTTAGGCACATTTTGTAGTGAAGCGGACATAGTTAAAAGTTGAGGATATAAAAAGTTAATTCCTAAGTGTTTTAGGACCCTTAAAAGTTGCTGTATCATACACAAATGACTTTGGAAACACAAGGAAATATCATTTGGGGGCAAACTTTAAATGAAAATAATTGCTGTTATTTTCCACGTATGTTGATAAATGAAATTCCTCCGCACCAATACTGCTTTGCACTCATATGGCACATTACCATTTTAAGTACTTCCAAAGCTATAGATTGTTCTATACTACCCAAGCAAAGAGGGAAGAGATCTATATCCCCATTTTTTTCAGGTGTTGCCAAATCCAGATGAAGGCAGTTTCTCAAGGTCTCACAGTTTCCTCCAGAAAGTCCTGGTCTGGATTTGTGATTCCTGACTGTTGAGCACATGATCTCTCCTCAAGTTAGCCAGTCTGCAGTGCATCATGTTCTGTTTACCTAGCTACCTCTTCAGATCTCCCCAAGAGAGNCAGAAGTAGAAGGATGCTGCNCACTTGAAGTAAATCACTCCACGCCATGGTTGTGGCCAGCCAGAGCTGGCACAGCAGTTCACTGCTGTGAGGTCCAGTCTCCTTAGTTCCTGCCATTAGCTTAAACAACTTGATATTAATTTGACTTTACATGGTTTAGATAAAATAGAAATATTATTATCATCCAGTTGAGAAAAACAAGTATGAAAGGCCAGAGCTGGTGTGCACCAAAGGAAAGGCACTGGAAATAGGTGGACAGGGTTTTGTGNAATTGGAACAGGACTTTATCCATGCAGGAGACTGTGGGAAAGTGTAGGAGGNTCCTTCACTTGTCAGACACTTAGCATTTACTAACTTCACTCCAGTTAAACAGTGCTGCACGTGCTGACTTGGGGTTAAGGATTTAGAGTAGTTCTGAAGTCAGTCTTTGATAAGTAATAAATACCTGTCAAGTAAATTCACAACTATGAAACAATTACTTATACCATTTCTTGAAACTTTTTTTATATTTATAGATGACCACGATGTTCTTTCTTTCCTGACTTTCCAGTTAACNGAGCCTGGAAAGGAGCCAGTGAGTATATATTTTTCCAAATAGTTAATTTCCAGTTTTCAGTCGTGTTACTGATGTCAGTCTGGGTCTTGTTTCGGTCCCTGCCATTTGGTCTTGTAGAAGTTCCTGAACCTCTGGAGCATGCTTTGATGTTTGCTCAGTGGCCACCTCTTGATTTTGTCAGGATTAAGTGAGACACATGTGCTTATAGTGAATGCTCATTAAATGGTATTAGTTGCTGTGGTTTTAGGCATTATTAGATGTGTATAAGAGACAGAGACACATGTGCTTATAGTGAATGCTCATTAAATGGTATTAGTTGCTGTGGTTTTAGGCATTATTATCAAAACCAAGAACAAATTAGCTGTAGTTTAAGGGACAAACTTCAAGCCAGTGATGGGGGAGTGAGCATGGGAGAAAGGACAGGCGCCGAGATGTCTCACCAGTTCCTTCCTTATGAACTATTCTTCCTCTGAAAAAAGCCGACGCCAGAAAAAGACATTTCAGAAAAAGAAAAGGAGAAGTATCAAGAGGAGTTTGAGCACTTCCAACAAGAATTGGACAAGAAGAAGGAGGAATTCCAGAAAGACCACCCTGACCTCCAGGGGCAGCCAGGTAAGTTGTAGCTGGGGTGGCCCTGTGAGGACACTTGGGTCTGTAATGTCCACCTCATCTCTGTTGTCTCAGCACACTCAGGAGTTGCTAGAAACGGTGGGAAAGCAAGTCCCGAGTCCTTCAGGGTCTGAGAGTGTGGCTTGTGAGGTGTGAATGAAGAACACCGTAGCTGTGTGAGTGAACATGAGCCACTGTATTGGAGCTTGGTGAGGATGGCGTTGACANGTTCACCACTGTGTTCTTTCAGCTAAACAAATGAAAAACAAAATACAGTGCTGCCCTCATGGGTAAGTGCTAAATAAAACCATCCAAGATCTCCCTCTCCTTTCAGTGTTACACAGTGGCCTTTATTGAAAAGTTTGGACAGTGTTATGCACGTNTACAGTGTATTAAAATTATATTGCCCTGTTTCCCTGTGTTACTTTCCTTTCCCTCTGAACCACTTCTTTCCAACTAGTCCAACAGTGGCCATACCATTGAAGAAAAGGACGCCCTCTTCCCCAGCACCTTCCCTTACTACCAAGACCCCCAGACTTCAGTGGTGGAAATTTTTAAAATGCTAGTTTAAGCCAGAGAAATTGAGACCTTATATGTTGTTACATTCTCAAAAATGTAAAAGTGTGAAGGCTTAGTATCTGCTGGTTTTGTGTTTGTGTGTTCCCCATCAGCTTGAATGATAGAGACTGTTCTTGATAAAGCCTGTGTCTTAGCATTTGAACACTTTGTAACGTATAGTTCTCAGTGACCAGTGGTATGATAAACATCATGTCATTTGTCACCATACCCTGGAGTTGCTTGTAGAAGGTGTATAGATTACAGTTGATTGTTGACAAGTATGGGTGCCCACCTAAGCATCACTGTATGGGATATTTTTTTTCACTCCAGAAAGTTCTCTGATTCCGTAAACCACTCTCCATATAGCCTGTCATTGTTTTGATTTCTGTTACTCCAGATTAGTTCTCCCTAGTAAAATTACACAATATAAAACAGAAAATTATTTTAAGTGAAAAAGTTCAGATAGTAATTTAGTAGTTACCAAAATAGTAATTTAGTCATGACTGAACTGTTTGGAAGTTTATACCTCTGTGTTGGTAGTGTTCTGGTTTTGGCATGTGTCAGCACTTGGCCTGTTACAATATTTCAGAGCTACAGATGTGTAGAGGATTATAATGATTGTAATTTGTGATGGCTTTTCAGCGGATGACATATTCGAGACCATAGGAGATCGTGAGCTAAGACAGGTCTTTGAAGGACAAAATCGCATTCATCTGGAAATCAAGCAACTCAACAGGCAGCTGGATATGATCCTTGACGAACAGAGGAGATACGTCTCTTCCCTGACAGAGGAGATCTCCAGGAGAGGAGCAGGAACCGCAGGGCAGCCTGGGCAGGTGAGCTTTGCAACCCGGTGATCCAGCCAGAGGAGAGTCAGAACNTGACCTGTGTGTGCTAAGCTGCTTCGTCTTGTTTCCCTTCAGGTCTCTCAACAGGAACTGGACACAGTGGTGAAAACCCAGCATGAGATTCTGAGACAAGTGAATGAGATGAAGTAAGTAGGCAGCAGTCATGTCTGAGTGTTCTGTACCCTTATCCTGAAGAAGCTTGTGAGCCTGCTCTCCTGTGTCAGTATCCTTCAGGAGGGCAAGCTGTGTGTCCTGGGGCCAGGTTAGGAGTAAAAGAATATATATGCAAGCTGCAAACATCTAAATTTAAAAAATCATGATAAGCTGAAAAAAGGGGGAAATTCTTCAGTATTCGTGTCTTTTAAAACAAAGAGGTTTGCTGTAGGGACTTGAAACCAGGTGTGTGCCTGCCTGTCTTTGGAAATTATGGGAGTGTGGAGCGAACTGTCATAATTTCATGAGAAATACTGGGATAGAAGGACATTTCCTATGGCAGGACTGGAAAACAGGCACGCTTGCTCCGGAGCTTCCATTTGATGCCATCTTCTGCCCTACNTCAGACCNGACAGAGTTTGGATAGACAGTCTGGACGCTTGCATGATAAGTCTCTAATGAAGATGGCTGACTTACACAGATAGCCAACCTTGTCAGTGTATGAGATGGAGAACACAGCTGGTGTATGTTTTCATAAGCTAATGTTTCATTGTTCCCATCCAGTACAACCCTCGACAGGAGAATGTTAAAGTGAGTTTTTTAAGAGCTGAACAGCCCTACAGGATGAGGTTAAACAGAAGATAAGGAGCTGAAAGGACTCAGCTGACAAGAGGAAATCTGTATTTTGCTCCTTAGTATTTAAGAAACATTTTTGTTGTTGGCTTACAATTCCCAAGTGAATACTTGGCCAGTTTAAATAGTTTAGCTCAATGAATAGATTTTTTTCAGAAGTCTACTGGGTTGTATAACATAGTATTTATTATTTTGATACAATTTTTAAAAGACTTACATATTCAAGTATATGGGTGGTTTTACCTGTATGTATGCCCATACCATGTGCATACAGTACCTTTAGAGGCCAGAAGACTATGTTGAATCCCATGCAACTGCAGTTAGGGATGGTTGTGAGCCACATGTGGGTGCTAGGATTGAAACTCAGGCCCTCTGGAAGAGCAGCTGGTNCTCTTAACCAGCCATCTCTCAAGCCCCTCATTTTCATATGTGTTTGCACTTCAGAAGCTATAAAAGTGATAGATTAAGTTTCCATGTATCTTTCACCCATCTTTTAATGTTGATATTTTATATAACCACAACATAATTGTAAGAACCAAGAAATTAACATTCATACTATATGATCAACTAAACAAATGACCTGGGTGGGCCCTCTGTCACTGGGGAGCTTCAGTACACANACACACACATGCACGCACGCACGCACCATACATATTACACATTTCAGACCTGCTGCTTCGTTCTTCTGCCTCCCCATCTGCTTATCATTAGGGCATTATAGCCACAGAGAGGCAGCAAGGGTCATGTCTAGAAAGAGCCTTAGACAGACAGGCTTACAGTTGAAGGGTGTTTTCAGGGAATGGAAAGGGCCAAGACATGAAAAAAGAGTAGGAGATAAAGTCAGAAAGGTGTAGAGACTCTTAGTGTTTTATCTGCCTTGGGAAATCACCAGACTTGAAGGTATTTCATATTGTCAGTGGTGGACACAGGGACAACTTGCCATTCACAGCTTGAAGGTATTTCATATTGTCAGTGGTGATCACACAATGGCTTAACATTCATAAAACTTTGAAAGTATCACTAGCTAAAGTACTTCCATTATTTTCAGGTGCATTCATCCCTTTATATAAACAAGTCTGTTGTANTTCTTCCATTACTAGAGTGCTTGTCATTTCCTACCTGTGCTGTCACTCATGTCCCCAGNGTTCAGTGGCAGCTCTGCCTTAAACTTGAGCAGTGCAGTCCTGCCTTGCATGGCAAATGTGTCCTAAAGTCAGTATGTAAGAATGGTGCACAGGATCAGGAGACTGTGGCACATTCCTTCCTACTTGACTAGATAGTGTTGCTTTGTTGGCTGGCTTCCTGTTGACGTTCTGGGCTTGNACCTGAGGGCATCTGCTAGGAACACAGGGAGATAGAGGCACAGTTCATTTTTGTCAGGAGTCCCTAAGACCAACAGATTCTCTGATTTGCCAGAAGTACTCAGAGAATTCAGAAAGCTGCTGTGAATCTGGTCATGGTTTGTTAAAAAGAAGGGTGGCGCATGAGCAGAGTGCAGGAANACCCGGAAGCTCCCTAGGCCCCTCCCAGCAGCCTCCCAGTGCAGACAGGGCTTGAGTTACAGGTTTTTACTTTACCATGATTTGAAAGTGATAAGCAAGCATTAAAAACTGTGCTACAGATTTTGAACTTGAGCTTTTCCTGGGCTATGGTATGGTTATTGGTATGATAAGGCAACAGCAGGCAGTGATGTCTAATCTCAAATCTCAGTCAACCACTCAGCTGTGAGGGTCACCAAGTAAAACTCTTTTATGCTGTGTGCTGAGCCAAAGTGTTCTGTATGCTAGGTATATTAAATGCTTTTCATTTAGTTTATGATAGCTTTATCCAGACATGATGCCCCATAAGTCAGGGGTCATTCTCCAAATAGTGTGGGAAGCTCTCCCAAGCCTTGGTGTGTAGGATTTTTACTAGAGGTCATTCACATGGCTAGGGAGCCCTGTGCTGACCTTCAGTAAGTTTCCCATCCCTCTGGAGGTCAGTCCTTTAAGGTTCCTGGTAAACAAAACAGGCATCCTCACATGGCAGTGTTTGTGTAGACTATCCAGACTTACCTCATGTTGCAGAATCAAGCAGGGACTCATAGATCATGTCCTGGGATCATGTCCGTAGANCAGGTCCAGCTTCACTCTTTGAAATACGTATTTCTTTCCTAGGATTCTTTCTTCCCTGTTTCACTTCCTCTCCCTTCTCTTCCCCTCCCTTTGTGTCCCCTCTTTTCAGGCAGGGCCTCACTGTGTAGCCCAAGCTGAGCTTGAGCTCCCAGTCCTCTGGCCTCAGTCTCCAAGAATGGAGATTATGGGTGTGTGCCACTGTGTCTGTCTTCCAGTTTTGTATTTGTTTTGTTGGACTTTTTTGTTTTTCTAATGATCTGATGTGTTGAACTTAAAGAAGGGGCAACCATTTGAAATTTATAACTGGAAACAAAAACCAAAACCCTGTGATTTCAAAGGGATTTTGTGTTCCAGGAACTCCATGAGTGAAACGGTCCGGATGGTCAGTGGCATCCAGCACCCTGGCTCAGCAGGCGTCTATGAGACGACTCAGCACTTCATGGACATCAAGGAGCACCTGCACGTCGTGAAGAGAGACATCGACAACCTTGCGCAGCGCAGCATGGTAGCGTGGTTCTCTGTGTCACGGTTTTAAGCTATGCTCGTGTTCTTTCCTAACCGCCCCATAGGTTCCAAAACCCTTTGGACTTGGGTTTCCTAGGTAGAAAGTAGAAGTCTATGTCTGCACTTGTCATTACTTATTGGCAGAAGCAAGCAGTGAGGGTTTTATGTGTGGGATTTACATTACCAGACAATGAAAATATTTGTATTCCCATTTTAATATCCTCTATAATCCATGGTTTTTAGCTTGTTTGAGAATTTTTACATGGATATGAGGTGGGTCTTTTTCTTACTTTTTTAATTGAAAGTAGATTTTTGTTTAAATATGGTCTGATTATAGTTTCACCTCCCCAGACTCCTCCAAGATGCTTCATTTGGTAACAAGAAATGTCCAGCTAGAGCTCCATCTCCCCAGTTATTTGGGGAGCACACTTAGATCACCTTTGTATTTGCATACATTTTAGGCAGCTGCTACTGTATTAGGCTTCCATACAACCCCTCAAGTGGCCCTCAGATTTAGCTGTCCCTCCTCATTTTTCCTCTCAACTCCTTTTCCTTCCCCCTCCCCATTTAATCCTACTGTTCCAATCCCCCTCCCTCCTCCCCATGTCCATCCATAAGTATCTATTTCCTCTACCTAGAGTGATCCAGTCCTCCCCCTTACCTCCTTACACTGTAACCTTTGTGATTGTATGAATTGTAGTCTGTTTATCNAGGACTTAACAGCTACATATAAGCAAATGCATACCATTTTTTGTCCTTTGGGGTCTGGGTTATCTCACTCGAGATGATTTTTTTTTCTAGCTCTATCCATTTACCTCCAAATTTCATTTTTTTAAAACAGCTGAGTAGTATTCAACTGTGTAAATATACCACATTTTCTTTATCCATTCATACATTGATAGGCATCTAGTTTGTTTCCAGTTACTGGATACTATGAAGAGAGCAGCAGTGAACATGGTTGAGAAAGTGTCTCTGCCACAGGATGTAGAGTCCTTTGGGTATATGCCCAAGAGTGGTATACCTGGACTTGAAGTAAATCTATTCCTAGCTTCCTGAGGAACCACCATATTAATTTCCGTAATGGTTATACAAGTTTGCACTTCCATGAGCAATGGATAAGTAATGGGATCTATGGGATCCAGCCCCTCGATAGTCCCCTCCCAGGGTCTGGGAAGAATCTAGAAATAGCTGATAATTTATTCTTTGATGAAAAGAAATGAATCTACTTACACGAAACTCCTTAGTCTATACACTTTATTCTCCTGATTTCTCTCTACAGTTTTTTGCTGTCCCCTCTAAGTTCTATCTTAATTCTCTCATCTTAGTTCTGCCCCATCTAAGGTTCCATTCATCTAGTTCTTTCCCATCTTAGCTCCTCTCCCATCTTCTTTCTCATCTTGTTCTTCCCCATCTGGCTCTTCCTCATCTTCCATTTCGTTCCTCTAGTTCTCTCTTCTAGCCCTTCACCCTAGTTCTTCCCCATCTAGTTCATTCCTCTCCAGTTCTTACCCATCTTGTTTTTCCATTCTCTTTTCTCTTCTCCATCTCGTCCTCAAGTTCTATCCCTCAGATCCTCCTCTAAGTCTCTTTATACCTCTCAGCCCTTCATCTCTCAGGTATTCAGTTATAAAACCAAGCAATAGCAATCCTCTGGCCGAGCAAGGTCACCAGGCTTGAATTCTTACAGGGCTATAAAGGCAGGTAAGAGTTTTCCTCAAGCAGTGACCATCAGGCTTTCTTTTACAACCCAAAAAGGGAGTGGTAAAGGAGGAGGTCAACTGAGAGCTAATGACCAGTTAGTATATCAAGAAAAGGGGATCTATGTGCTCAATCTACATTCCTAGAAGTGGAATAACCTACTACGTAACCTAGAAGTGGTTAGGGAAGAAGTTAGGAGTCTATAATGTTAGTAAGGCTGTATAAGAAAGGATGGTCTCAGCTTAAATTGCACAAGAAATAAAAGCTATCCGCCTGACCTAGGAGACAGGTGTTGTTTCCATAAGGGTGTTACCTTAGTTCAGGAGATCATTTTGATGCTTGATGGGCATATTAGATAAATACACTGTTAGGAGTTATTGGAAGCACACATAGCATTACAAGAAAATCATTGTAGGAATCAGCTAATATATATACAAAAGCTAAAAATATCACCAAGACTTCTTAAGCCATGGCTTGACCTTCAGAAAGGTCCTTGACCTTTCCAAGTAGTAGCTTTTGTCATAGTAGCTGGATTCCATTACATTTTCCTGTGGCCAGCAGCAGATAAGTGTTCCCCTTGTTCCACAGCCTTGCCAGCATAAGCTGTCATTTGTTTTATTGATCTTGGCCATTCTTATTGGTATAAGATGAAATCTCAAAGTACTGTTTGCATTTCCATGATTAAAAAAAGGATGTTTTATGTTTAAGTGTTTCTCAGCCATTTGAGTTTCCTCTTTTGAGAACTCACTGTTTAGATCTGTACTCCATTTTTAAATTAGGTTATTTCTTTTTTTTTTGATGTCCGGTTTTTTTAGTTCTTTTTATATTTTAGATGTTAGCCCTCTATTGGATGTGTACTTGGTAAAAAAATCTTTTCCCATTCTGTAGGTGCTGCTTTGTCTGAATGATGGTGTCCTTTGCCATATAGAAGCTTTTCAGTTTCATGAGGTGTCTTAGTTAGGGTTTCTATTGCTGTGAAGAGACACCATGACCATAACAAGTCTTATAGAGGAAAACATTTAATTGGGACTGGCTTACAGTTGAGAGGTTTATTTAGTCTATTATTGTCATGGCAGGAAACATGGTGGTATGCAAGCATACATGGTGCTGGAGAGGTAGCTAAGAGTTCTGCATCTTGATCTGCAGGCAGTAGGAAGAGACAGTGAGCCACTAGGCCTGGCTTGAGCTTCTGAGACCTCAGAGCCCGCCCCCAATGACACACTTCTTCCCACAAGGCACCACCTACTCCAACAAGGCCGTATATCCTAATAGTGCTACTCCCTATGGGCCTATGGGGGCCATTTTTATTCAGGCCACCACAATGAGGTCCAGTTATTATTGTTGTTATTCTTAGTTCCTGTGCTGTTGGTGTTTTGTCGAGAAGTCTTTTCCTATGCCAATAAGTTCACGATTATTCTCCACTTTCTCTTCTATCAGATTTGTTGTATATGGCCTTACGTTGAGGTCTTTGATCCATTTGGAGTTGAGTTTTATGCAGGGTGGTAAATATGGATATATTTGAATTTGTCTACATGCAGACACACAGTTTGACCAGCACCATTTGTTGAAAATGCTGTCCTTTTTTTCCAGTGTGTATTTCTGGCTTCTTTAAAAAAAAAAAATCAGGTGTCTGTAGGTGTGTAGATTTATATCTGGGCTGTCAATTCTATTCCCTTGATCAATATGTCTGGTTTTATGCAAATATCATGCAGTTTTTATTACTATAATTCTGTTGTACAACAGTTCCCTTATCATTCAGAAATGTTGTAGCTGTCCTGGGTTTTCTGTATTTCCATATGAAGCTGAAAATTGTCCTTTCAACATCTGTGAAGAATTACATTGAATCTGTAGATTACTTTTGGTAGGATGGCCATTTTTACTTTATTAATCCTACCATTCCATGAGCATGGGGAATCTTTCCATCATCCGATATCTTCTTCAGTTTGTTTCTTCAGTGTCTTAAATTTTGTACGATGCAAATCTTTCACTTGCTTGATTACACTAAGGTATTTTTTTTTGAGGCTATTGTGAAAGGTATTGTTTTCCTGATGTCTTTCTCAGTCTGTCATTTGTAATAATCAGAAGGTTACTGATTTTTGTGTGTGTTAATTTTGTAACCTGTTACTTTGCTGAAGGTGTATATCAGCTGTAGAAGCTTCCTGGTCTAGTTTTTAGGGTCACTTGTGTATACTTCTGGCTTAGGGGTTTATTGTGTGAGGAGACACCATGACTACAACAAGTCTTATAAAGGAAAATATTTAATTGGGGCTGGCTTACAGTTTAGAGGTTTAATCTATTATCCTGGTGGGAAGCATGGTGACATGCAGGCAGACATGGTGCTGGAGAAGTAGCTGAGATTTCTACACCTAGATCTGCAGGCAACAGGAAGAGAGCCTGACAAGGGGCTTGGCTTGAGCTTCTAAACCCTCAAAGCCTGCCCCTAGTGACACACTTCCTCCAATAAGGCCACACCTCCTAATAGTACCTAATAGTACCTATACCCCCTATAGGCCTATGGGGGCCATTTTCATTCAAACCACAACTATGGTATCATCTACAAATAAAGATATTTTTACTTTTTTCATTCTAATTTTGTATCCCCCTTGATGTCCTTCAGTTGTCTTATTGCTCTAGCTCAGACTTCAAGTACTATATTGGATAGATATGGAGAGAGTGAACAACCTTGTCTTTTTCCTGATTTTAGTGNAAATGCTTTGAGTTTCTCTACATTTAAGTTGATGTTGGCTGTAGGCTTGCTGGAAACTGCCTTTATTATGTTGAGGTATGTTCCTTGTATCTTAGACATGTTGGGACTTTTATCACAAAGGGTGTTGCATTTTGTCAAAGGCTTTTTCTGCATCTTATGAAATATCATATTGTTTTTGTTAATCACACCATTTCATTTCCTGATTATGTTTTCACAGATTTCATTAATGGATTTATTCATATCCTCTTTAAGGACTGCAAACAAATTCATAAAAGCTCTTTTGATGTCCTTGTCTTGTGCTTCAGCTCTATTACATTTCTTAGGGCCTACTCTAGAAGGGTTGGCAGCTCCAGTGGAGACATGCTTTCCTGTCTGTTAATGTGTTTTTATTCTGGTGTCTAGGCATCTGAGTTTGGAATGATTATGTTTCTAGGTGTTGTCTTTGTTGGGTGACTTTTCTGGTCCTTGGTTTCTGTTGCTCTCTCTGGATCTTAGGAGTGCACGCAGTGGCAGTACATTGTCTGTCTGGTAAGGAGTGCTTCTGGGTCCCTGGCAGGTATGGCCACTGGGTGTCCTCGGTAGACTTATTTCTAGGTGTTGGGAGTTGACATGCAGGAATAGGGATGGGCTAGAAGAGCTGGGGACTGAGAGGGTGGGCAGGAGGGAGGATCTCTGGGGTCTGCAGCGAATAGAGGAAGAGAGGGAAGACTAGCCCCTGCAGGTGGTGTGCTACAGTGCTGGGGATGAGCCTGGGCGATTTGAATTGGAAGACTAGAAGGAGAGTAAAAGTCACCTCCCTGCTTCTCTGGTGGGCATGGTCAGCGGGTTTCTAGGGAGAGAGAAGCTAAGTTGTTAGCTAGTGAGACAAAGGATGGGATGAGGAGGGAAGGCTGTAGGATATAAGGTTTGGATCAGACCCATTCCCTAACCCCCCCCCCCGCCATGTATTCTTTAAACCCACTGGCTCCATGGCCTGTATGGATGAGGGCCACCCACCAGAACATTGGCAATGCATAAGGGGCCACATCCCTGAAGAGAACTGACTCTTCCCTCCCCAAACAGCCATCAGTAGCCACTAGGAGTTAAGCTGGGTAGGACTTCATTAGCCCCACCCCCATTAGTATTGGGATTTTAGCTGGCTTGATCTTGAATATTCTTGTGAGTCTGTGTTTTTAAAAAGCATATTTCTTTGGCATATTTTCTCCCAAGGTTCTAACCTGAACTTTTCTTGCTGTTTTGTTATTATGTCACATCAGTTAGGTTTTCTGAAATTTGGTAGAGAAATAAGTTGTGTTGAGTGCTTTCCTTGCCCGGCTTTATACATGCTGTAGCCTTGTACAGCGTGTATTTGTAATATGGTTGGTCCTAATCAAGCCTAGAAGAAGTGGGAGACCCAACCCTTGAAATACGTTATATTTATGTCAGCAATAACAACATTAGCATGTCTTTGTCAAGGTCATTGATAGAGGGGAAACACTTCAGTCTTCAGTTTCCGATCTTGTTTCCATTACATTTTGACACTGCCTTTCTTAACCATTTCTGTGTNCATGCCTTGAATCATTTTTGCAAATCTTGCTTAATAGTTTTCTTATTGGACCTGGCTTTTCATCCAAATCCTTATATTTTAGTTTTGTTTGAAGGTATTTTCCCTCTGTTGAAATGGCCAACTTGATGCTGTGGGTGGGTATGTCCTACTATGCCTCATGGATGCAGCCAGATTGAGAACAACTAATCCTCGAAGCCACTATGTCTGGGTGACATCTTTGTCTCTGATGTTTAGCCCCTTGAGATACCCTGCCTTATGGAGACAGAAGATGGACAGTTTTCAGAAGTCAGTCAGGTTTGATGTTGTGGGATTGCAAAGGATATGACAGGAAACAAAATCCTGTTGAAGTGGTTTGTTGATAGTAGCATGTGATCTATCGTATGAACTGGAGCATTACTGAAGTAGCATGAGGTCTGTGCTGTTAATTACGTCAGTACAGAAATTGTGACATGGAAGCATCCAGGGCAGGAGGAGGCTGGGAAGCCTGTTCTCCAGAACCATGAAGGGCACTGAAACCATCATTTGTACTGGGGGGTGGGAGAGGTGGGGAGGGCACCAAGTTAGCACAAGGGAGAACCTTTTTATGTCAGCTTCTCTTTAAAAGAAAAAAGAATATTTAAAAGCTAGTAAAAGTTAAAGAGGTAGAAAATATTTAGGGGAATAAGTAAATGAAAATACTTGTTTATTTAACAGATTCTGAGTTCTGTAAAATTTATTATGTATGTCTTTCCAGGCCATTAATCTGACTGATTATAATACAGGTTCNTTGCTTTACAGCCATCTAATGAAAAACCAAAATGCCCAGAACTGCCACCGTTTCCATCATGTTTATCCACGATCCACTTTGTGATATTTGTAGCGGTACAGACAGTGTTGTTCATTGGCTATATCATGTACAGGTAAGTCTCCTGATGACATTCGACCCAAATGTTTTTGGATTAAATATTTGTGGAATTAAATAGGACCTAATGCAGCTTTCACTAATGGACAGCTCACTACAAAGCAAACTTGGTTACTAGTCTCTTGGGTGTGCGTGTTTACAGTGTGTTTATCTCAGTATTTTCTACTTCAGAGGGCATTGATAGTTTAACAATCCCATTTCTTTCCCAGGTTAAGTAGGTAGATCATCTGTTGGTTTTTCTTTTCTTTTTTAGGACTCAGCAAGAAGCAGCTGCCAAAAAATTCTTTTGACCTTCATTTTCCTATATGTACATCATGTATGTATGTGCAAATGTCTTTTGAGGGGATTTAGTATTTAAATTGCTTCATAGTCTAAGTTATTAAATTTTGTATAAAATAACTCTTGAAAACATTCATTTTTCAGTAAAAATAAATCTTAAAAGACAACTACATTTTGTTCATAATACTACATGTCTTTAAATTTCAGTGAATTTCTGGTAGGCAGAGTGTAGCCACTGAACAGAATAATGGCAAGTCAAGACAGTAAGTAANGGCAGCCGCTGGCTATGGGCATTAACCTCTCCGCCTCTGGTATTGGAGGTTTCTTTATTTATATAAACACACTTGCCTTTCTTCCCAGAATACCAGATCTAAACAAGAGCATCCTATTCGTGTTAGTCTTGTAAACAAAGTCATTTTTAAGAGTGAGAATTCCCTAACATAAGAATGGGTTCTAGAGTCCTTTGGTCCCAACACAGCTCCCTCTGGGACCAGGGATTTGTCTGAGAGCTTTAAATGAGATGTCAGGCATCAGAGCATTTAATGAAATGTTTTCCCCTCCTTTTTCAATGTGTATTTCACTTTGAAAGGAAATTTTGGTGGAAAGAAAGTGAATAACTACTTTTTGCCTACATCATTTAGGTGAGAACAATCCTATAATGATGATTTTTAATGGGTATTTTGCCTGGTGGTATATTCATTTGTAATGGCAATTGTCTTGAATATCTTTGTTCCAATAATGTCAATTCAGTATCACAGAAATAATTTTTATACTTTTAGTTTGTGGAATTCATTTCTCCCACTTTGTTGAACATGCAGTGTGGCTCTGATTGCATGTCCTGCAGCTATTTTAAAGTCACAGAACTCACCAGGACATTCTGGTTTACATTACTCTGGTTTGTGACTTCAAACTAAATCGAGGGGGCTATGGCAGAAGCAGCTTTGAGCTATTTGAAAGCAAATTTGTAACATAAATACTTAACTGTTTCTCCTTTAAATGCTAGAGATAAGGATGTGGTGAAGCATCCATTAGTGAATTAACCTGGAAGCATTAGGCTGGCAAGAGTTGATATCAGCATACAGTTAGTTGGAGGGATTTGAGAAACCACCTGTGACATTTTTTTCTTTTCACAGCTGGGCTAGACTTTCACTGGCTTCAAGATAGTTTACCTCTTATTAAAGTAATGGTCTCGTTTGCTATGGGATCCAGAACAACACTGTTTAATAAGATATGCAACTAAATTGTTCTAAGCCTTCGTAAGTTTTCTCTCAAATGTCATTTGCAGATTGGGCTAACAACCTAAACTCTATGTGAAGACTTTCTGAAGAGCACTCTCTGTGTTGTGGCACTACCTAGCTAGCACCGTGTGTGCAGTCTCCCCCTGCACTTTATGCTGGCATTCATCCCAGACCTTGGAAAGACAGTGCACTCACAGTGATTGCACGAAATTCTGCAGCATAAAGTGCTTCTCACTTTCTCCTCTAGACTTAACGTTTTGAAATTCATGTTCCACAAGCTGAGTCATCTTCCAGAATTTCCCTATATTAAAAAAACTTTCAGGAAAATGTCAAATTGTCGACATTGGGAAATCTTCTTGAGATAAAAGGCTGCCAAAGCCAGCATTGCAAAGCCCACAGTCATGTGTGCCTGAACGGAAAGGGAATCCAGATCTGGGCAGTGTACATTTTTGAGGCTCAAGTCCAAGGGGAAGTGCACTGATCCTTCCTGATGTGATTGCAGCTAGCCATTGTAGCAGGAGCAGGAATTTTTTTACTTGTCAATTGCTTAAGAATCACTCAGCAAGGTCGTCCACACGGTATATCTGTCTTTGTTTTCCTCAGAATCATTAAGTCAGAATCTTCTGAGCACAACCCTGCTCTGTGGAACATTATCACTGCCAGAGTTTCTCCATTTCTGTAGTGTTCTGTGTAACTGGAATAATTCACTTCTCACACCAGCAAGTATTTTACAGGTGCCTTGGATTAAAACAAAATTTATTTTAAAACTTTATGTAATTTTATGATGCCACTTTTAAAAGAAGTTGCAATTATGTAATTACTGATAGGCTTGTGTAATATGCTGTTTGCATTATAATTATTTGAATGCTTTATTTAGCTTAAAACTTCACCATGAAGTCACAAACAATAACCAGTGTTTTGTCACATTTTTAAGGCACTTCAGTGTTTTTCAGAGTATGGTCCATGGACCAGCCATTCAGTTCATGGAATGCTTATTAGGAATACAGATTCCAAGTCCCCATTCCAATCCAGCCACATCACAGCTCAGATGGGGCTTCAGAGTGTCCATTCCACAGACACCACAGACATAGCACACTGACAGTTGAGAACCACTAAAATGAGGAGTAGGAAATGGTGTGTGATGGGTGTTTGTTTTGTTGGCTCAGAGCTGAGCTGCNCACATTTTCACTGTCTTTGAGATCAACAACTCTGCTGGTTCTTCTGTGCTTGTTAGTGTTTGTTTTGCTAAAACTTTGTTCATCAGCAACTGCATACCAACTCTGGGTGGTAGCTGACCTCTTGNCGCTTCAGTGAGGACTTTGAACCTTGTAGAATCATCTCTGGCTCATGGCAGAGCATAAGCGTGCCCATCATGAAGCCTGCCTGCTGAAGCTGTGGCCTTCCTGATTGTCACCACTTTTTATCTCAGACGGCTGCATATGTTGATAACTTGAGGAAAATGGAAAAGACTTGAATAAGGGTTTGCTTACCTGCTGCTCTGCAGAGAATCAGTCTTTGTAAAGAACTGATTGGTTGCTAGGGTCTGATTCTCTCGAAGTGCCCATATGCTGGAGAAAGGTTGGAGAAAGGCGATGAACAAATTAGTCCTTGGGAATTTTGTATTTGTAAGATTTAGGGTGAGATCAGCTCTTGCAACTTTTTAAATCTGTATGTTGCCCGTTTTAAGGTATTTCTTTTATGATGTTAAAGTTTAAAAGGGTTTTCTATCCACTGTCGATTTCGATTATATAACATTTTGTCAAGGTTTTTTGTTTTTGTTTTTGTTTTGCTTTTCTGATTGTTACTTGATGCTAGCTGGAATTCAAGAAATGTCAATGACCTTATTCAAATAAAAGAAATATTTTAGTAAATTGGCTTTTTCCTTCATTGATTTGTTGTTGCGGCCTGAGTAGCTATTTTCCAAATAGGCCCTGGGTCGCAGTTGTGTTTTATTTATCTGTGATCTGCACCCTGCTGCCCTGTTTCATTTCCAGTTGCTCACAAGCAGTTTTAGGAGAAGGGTTATTCTTCAGCTTCTAATTCCCAGTTAGAGCACATCATTTTGGGGAAGTCAATGCAGGCGCTTGAAGTAGCTAGTCACATCCAGTCAGGAGCAAGGAGATAATGAATGTATGACTGTTTACTCGTGCTTACCCCTCCTCCCCTCCACTGAAGTCAGGAGATGCCACCCACATTGAACAGCCTTCCCACCTCCATGAACACAGTGAAAACAGTCTCCTANAGAAATGTCCAAAGGTCAAACATTAGCAATACCTCATTGAGAAGCTCTGCCCAGGTTATTCTTCTAGACTGTGGCAAGTTGACAATTAAAACTGTCACACCTGTCCTAGGTNCCCTGCCATCTGTGGCATCAAGGCATGGAGAGAGAAGGTGGCAGGAGGAGAATAGAAATAGAGATGGATAAATGTTCACCTTTGCCAGTGATGAAAAGTACATAGTAGTTAAAACAATGTATTTGGTGGTTTTGCCCTTTAATAACCAAATGCTGAAGGCTAGGAGTGGAGAGCACTGATGGAACACCTGTCCAGCATTTGTGGGGCACTTGGCTCAGTCCCTGCCATTCCACAAAGTGTATAAACATAATCAAAAGCTGGCATAAGTGTTGGCAGTTTAGCTAGAATAGTCAGTCACTTCTAATTAGTAGCAACATCAAAAAAAAAAAAAATAGCCANCAATGGTGGGAGTTTATTATAATGCTAGCACTGGGGATAGAGGGAAAGATTAAGGACTGAGCCATTACTACACATGCTTTGCTCAGAAACTCAAAGAAGAAACCATACCACAAACCAGTCTCCATACCACAAGTCAGCCTCAACCACAGGCACAGAATTAAGCTCTAGTATGAAAAGGAAAATCCAAGGTGAAATACCCATAAAGGTATTTATGCTTTTTGGATGTGATATCTTTCTAAAGTTTAATTTCATTAATGGGATTATTGTTACTCTAGTAAAGTCCTTAGGTCAGATGCCATAAATTTTTTTTCGAGCTGAATAAATCACAACTAATTAGTATTTCTAAAGGTGAGCCATTATATCAAGATTAGACATGATTTAAAACAAAATGAAACAAAAAAGCACGGCAGCCAGGAAAGTGTGGGAGGCCTGCTCCCACCTTTTCCAGGGTTCCTATGAGGAGGAGAGAGGGATAAGAAACTTTTAGATAGAAAGATGGCAGAGAGGAGAAAGACAGAAACACAGGGTGGCTTCGGGAGGACCTGGATCAAAACCCAACGGTCCCTTCCGCCTCTTCAGAAGGGCTTTTTATAACAATGCTAAGGGCTGGGGCAAAAGACCTCCCCCTTGCTAGATCAAAGCACACGGCACAGCCAAATGTAGACCGTTCCAAACACCTGGGAACCACACCCGTGGTCAAATCATCCCCTCATGCAGCCCTTCTGGGTAAAGCAAGCTCAGATTCTGGNACCCTGAATAAATTCTCACTAGAAAACCTCTGTGGGTCTCTACAGGGAAGTAGGTAGACTAACTGCAGATTTTCACCTTTCCCTCTTCAGATTCAATCCCCCAATCTCACCCCTACCAGACCACCTGCTGAGACCTCCCTGCCCCCATCTCCAGTGACTTGCACAGATCTTCCCCTCCAACCTTACTTCCCCTGACTCATCACTTTATTCCAGCCCTAACACCAGCAGGCATTCCCTGGGAAGACTCAGGCCAGGGAAGCAAGTAGGCTAACTGCAGATATCATCTCCCTAGGCCTGCCTGCCACAGAAGCAGGTAGGCCAGCAAAACAGGTAAACAACCTTCAGGACCTCACTCTCTTCCAAATCCAATCCCCTCACCTCAGCTCTGTAGCAGACTGCCTGCTGTGGCCTCTCCTCCCACTCTGCCCCCATTCCTGGGGGACTAAGCCTAACCTGATGGAANACCTTACTTTCCTCCCTCCTTTGAGCTTCCCCCACTCCTAGCCTATCCCCATTACTAAGTGCCAGCTCCCAACACCTAGATACACATTTTCCCCAGACCCCCAGTGGCCACACCTGGCAGGATCTCAGAAGCATTCCTACCAAGCAACATACAGCCACCACACTTTCCTAAGAACAAAAGAGGGCAACAGACCCCCTCACCCATTACCACCTTCGACAGCTGAGAGAGCTGATCCTGACCCTCAGCAACTACAGCACACAAGAGAGAGGGCTCTGCCCCCACCCCCAATCTGAGCAGCACACTAGAGCTGACCCTGTTGGGGCTGCAGGTGAGCCAACCCTAGGCATGAGAGTTGAGAGAGCTGACCCCACCCACCTCATCTCCCCACTCCATTCATTGCTACTGTGGCAGGTGAGAGAGCTGGCTCTAGGGTCACAAGAGTGAGGGAACTAGCCCTGCCTCTCACCAGCTGCAGCACACAGGAGAGCGGGCCCTGCACCCCACCTGAACAGCACACTAGAGCGGACACTGTTGATGAGCAGGTGGACCAGCTCTGAGGGCATGAGAACAGGAGAGCTGACCCCTGCCCCCATATACTCCGCTACAGCAGTCCCTCAACTGGGCAAAACAGTAGAGCTGGCCCTGGTAGTGTGAGTGACCGGATTTGAGGTTCNGAGAGCAGGAGCGCTGGCCTCCGCTCCTTGCTGCAGACTGCATTGGGTGAGCTAGCTGAGGCAGTGCTGGAGAGCTCACCCAGGTAGTGATAATGAGGAAAAGCTGGCAAGCTGACTAACCCAGCTACCACCCAGGTTCGGAACCAGGGCTATGACTTGGTGGCACCCCAACACCCACCTCATCTACGAACCGTTGGAACAGGTGAAGGGGACAAACCTACAGATCCAAAGCAGCAATATCTCCACAACACAGGACAATGACAGGATATCCAAGAAGTGTCCCAGTGAGAGCCCCTTATCAGTGGTACAGCAGAAGCCAGAGGCCTCCAGAGCAATGACTCTGGCAATGAACACTTGCAAGTAAAGATGAATGGACTAAAGGGTGAACCGAGGGACTCAACAGGCCACACTACAACTACCATGACAAGATTCTCCTTTTGGTTTTTC
>LZPO01027516.1:18871-33196 GCA_001675575.1 Neotoma lepida | reverse complement strand
CTAGATGCAGGTGTAAAAATGCAATAACAGACAGGACAGTAGTCCCCACTAGAGCACAGCAACTCTAGTACAGTAGGCCTTGATAATTGTGACATAGTTGAAGCATAAGACAAATATGTGGTGATCTATTGTGTACCCTAATAAAATTTGCCTGAAGATCAGAGGACAGAACAAGCCACTAGANTAAACATAGAAGCCAGGCAGTGGTGGCACACACCTTTAATCCTAGCACTCAGGAGGCAGAGAGCCTTCCGGATCTCTGTGAGTTCAAAGCCACCCTGGACTATATGAGATTGACTTAGTCTAGGAGAGAAACAGAGCCAGAGCCAGGCAGTGGTGCCACACACCTTTAATCACAGCACTTGAGATCTCTTGCCTTTGCTTGGGAAGCACACATGCCTTTAATCCCAGGAAGTGATGGCTAGGCAGAGAAAGGTATACAAGGTGGGAGGAAACAGGACTAGAAGTTTTTCAGGCTGAGGAGCTGGTGAGGTAAGAGGTGGTGGCTGTGGCTTGTTCCTTTGTCTCTCTGATCTTTCAGCAAAATTTATTAGGGTACACAATATATTACCACACAACTACCTTAAAATAATTTATGAATATGATAGAGATCCTTAAAGAGGAAATGAATAAATCCCTTTTTAAAAAATCTATGAAAATACAAACAGTGGAAGGAAATGAAGGAAGCTATTAAAGACCTGAAAGTAGAAATAAAAATCAATAAAGAAAATTGAAACAGGGAACACTGGAAATAAAAAGTTTAGGAGCTTGAACAGGAACTTCAGAGGCAAGCCTCACCAACAGAATACAAGACATAGAAGAAAATCTCAGGCACTGAAGACACAATNGAAGAAATAGATGCCTCGGTCAAAGAAAATGTTAAATCTAACAAAGAATCCAGGCACAAAACATCCAGGAAATCTGGACACTACAAAATGACCAAATCTACAAATAATAGTATTAGAGGAAGGAAAAGAAACCCAGGTCAAAGTCACAGAAAATATTTTTAACAAAATCATAGGAGAAAACTTCCTTAATGTAAAGAAAGAGTTACCTATCAATATACAAAAAGCATCNAAAACACTAGACTAAAGCAGAAAAGAAATTCTCCACAGCACATAATGCTCAAAATACTAAATGTACAATACAAAAGAAGAATATTAAAAGCTGCAAGAGAAAAAGACCAAGTAACATATAAAGGTAGACCTATTAGAATAGCACCTGACTTCTCAGTAGAGACTCTAAAAGCCAGAGGGTCTGGACAGATGGCCTACAAATATTAGAGAACACATATGCCGGCACAGACTACTATACTCAGCAAAACTTTGAATCACAATGGATGGAGAAAAGAAGGCATTTCATGATAAAAGCAAATTTAAGCATTATCTATCTTACAAATCCAGCCCCATAGAAGGTACTAGAAGGTAAACTTTAGCCTAAAGAGGTTAAGCACACTCAAGAAAACACAAGGAATAAATAATCCCAGACAAGCAAATCAAAAGAGGGGAAACACACACACACACACACACACACACACACACACACACACACCCCACAACAAAACAACAAGAATCAACAAACACTGCTCATTAATAACCCTCAACATCAATGGTCTCAATTCCCCAATATAAAGAATAGACTAACAAGAATAGTTGCAAGANCAAGATCCATCCATGTATTACATCCAAGAAACATACCTTAACATCAAGGATAAATATCACCTCAGCATAAAAAGATATTTGAAGCAAGTGGATCTAAGAAGTTAGTTGTTGTACCCATTTTAATATCTAACAAAATAGACTCAAAACCAAAACTACTTGGAAGAGATACAGAAGGATACTACATACTAATGGAAAAAACCCACCAAGGGGACATTGCATTCCTTGACTTCTATGCACCAAATACAAATAAAAGANATACTACTATAGCTTAAATCACATATTGCCCCTCAAACAGTGATAAAGGAGATGACATCAATACCCCAGTCNTGCCAACAGATGGGCCATCCAAATAAAAACTAAACAGAGAATTGCTGGAGCTAACTGACATAAACCAAATGGACCTAGCAGATATTTATAGAATATTTCACCCAAACACAAAAGAATATACTTTCTTCTCAGCACCTCAAAATTTACCACATACCTGGACACAAAGCAAGGCTCCACAAATACAAGAAAATTGAACTATCACCCTTCATGTTATCTGAACACCACAGATTAAAGCTGGATATCAACAGAAACAACAGAAAGCATATACNAACTCATGGAAACTGAAAAATTCACAAATGAATGAATAATGAGTCAAGANAGAAATTAAGAAAGTCTTTCTAGAATGAATGAAAATGAAAATACAACATACAACATGGGACACAATGAAGGCTGTTCTGTGAGGCAAGATCATAGCACTAAGTTCCTACATACAAAAATTAATTAATTAACTAAAACAGAAGGATCTCATACCAGCAACTTAACACCATACCTGAAAGCATGAACAAAGGAAATCACACCCCAAAGGAGTAGGTGGCAAGAAATAATCAAACTTTGGNTGAAACCAATAAAAACAAACAAACNANCTATATATATATATTTATATATATATTTATATTAAATATAAATATAAAGTATATATATAATAGCAAGGGGGAGGGAGAGAGAGAAAAAAAGAGTAAGATTAAAACCCTTAACCAAATAAACTAAAAGGCAGAGAGAGATGATCCAAATTAAAAAACTAGAGATGAAAGAGGGACATAACAACAGAACAAAGGAAATCCAGAAAATTATAAGGACATACTTTAAAAACCTCTACTTCACCCACATTGGAAAATNTAAAAGAAATGGATAATTTCTTGACATTTACCACCTACCAAAGATAAATCAAGATCAAATAAGCAATATAAACAGACCTATAACTACTACTGAAATAGAAGCTGTAGTAGAATATTATTTTAAGGTGTGTTACTTTCATGTTGCATTTGTTTAACTCTGTGAAGCTGTGTTACTGTGCCTGTCTAAAACACCTGAAGGTCTAATAAAGTACTGAACGGTCAATAGCAAGGCAGGAGAAAGGATAGGCGGGGCTGGCAGGCAGAGAGAATATATAGAAGGAGAAATTTGGGAAGAAAAGAAGAAACCAGAGAAGGAGGAGGACTCTAGGGGCCAGCCACCCAGCTACACAGCAAGCCACAGAGTAACAGTAAGATTTACAGAAGTAAGAGAATGGGAAAAGCCCAAAGCAAAAGGTAGACAGGATAATTTAAGTTAAGTAAAGCTGGCTAGAAACTAAGCCACGTTAAGGCCAGGTGTTCATAATTAAGAATAAGCCTCCGTGTGTGATTTATTTGGGAGCTAGGTGGTGGGCCCCCAAAAAGAGCCAGAAACAACCAACAACAAGAAGCAAACATTAAAAGTCTCCCAAAAGAAAAAGCCCAGAGCCAGAGAGTTTTAGCTCAGAATTCTATCAGACTTTCAAGGAAGAGTTAGTGCCAGTATTCCTCAAATTATTCCACAAAGTAGAAAAAATAGGAACCTTGCCCAATTCATTTTATAGGGCCACAGTTACACTGATATTCAAACCACACAAATATCCAAGAAAGAACAGCAATTACAGATCAAGTTCCCTTATGAACATATATGCAGAAATTCCCAATAAAATATTTGCAAACTGTGGCAGGAGACATGGCTCAGAGATTAAGAGCACTGGCTGCTCTTCCAGAGATCCTGAGTTCAATTTCCAGCAACCACATGGTGGCTCACATCCATCTCTACAGGGATCTGANGCCCTCTTCTGTCATAAAGGCATATGTGCAGATAGAGCACTCATANATAAAATAAATTTTTAAAAATTAAAAAACTTGCAAACTGAATCCAAGAACACATCAAAAAGANCATCCATCATAGGTAAGTAGGCTTCATTCCAGTAATACAGGGATGGTTCAACATATGAAAATCATTAAATGTGATCCATCATATAAGCAGACTGAAAGACAAAAGCCACATGATCATCTTATAAGATACATAAAAGGCCTTTGATAAAATCCAACACCCCTTCATGATAAAAGTCCTAGAGAGATTAGGGACACAAGGGACATAAAGGGACCTATCATTAAAAAAAGGCAATTTACAGCAAGCCTATAGCCAACATCAACTTAAATGGAGAGAAACTCAAAGCATTTCCACTAAAATCAGGAACAAGACAAGGCTATCCACTCTCCCCATACCTATTCAATATATTACTTGAAATCTTAGCTGGCAGAATAAGACAACTGAAGGAGATCAAGGGNATACAAATTGGAAAGGAAGAAGTCAAAATATTTTTATTTGCAGATGATATGATTGTATACATAAATGATCCTAAAAACTCCACCATGAAGTTTAAACAGCTGATGTACACTTTCAGCAAAGCATNAGGTTACAAAATTAACTCACAAAACTTTTGGCTTTTATATACTATTGAGAAACGGACTGAGAAAGAAACCAGGGAGAAAACACCTTTCATAATAGCCTCAAATAATAAAAATATCTTAGGGTAATNCTAACCAAGCAAGTGAAAGACTTGAATGATGCAAACTTTAAGATGTTGAAGAAGATAGCAGGAGATGGAGATTTTTTCTATGCTCATGGATCAGAAGGATTAAGACAGTGAAAATGGCCATACTACCAAAGCAATCCCCAGATTCAAGGCAATTCTCATCAATATTCCAACACAATTCTTCACAAATCTTGAAAGGACAAATTTCAGCTTCATATGGAAAAATAATTGGAAAATGGAAAAGCAAAAAATTCAAGATAGCTAAAACACTCCCGAATGGTAAAAGAACTGCTGAAGTATTACCATCTCCAACCTCAATTTTACTAGAGAGCTATAGCAATAAATACAGCATGGTATTAGCACAAAAACAGACATGTTGATCAATGGAATCAAATTGAAGACCCAGATATAAATCCACACACCTATGGACACCTGATTTTTAATAAAGAAGCCTGAAATACACTGGGAAAGAAAGCATCATCAACAAATGGTGCTGGTCAAACTGGATGTCTGCATGTACAAGAGTGCAAATAGATCCATACTTATCACCCTGCACAAAACTCAAGTCCAGAGAGATCAAAGACCTCAACATCAAATCAGATATGCCAAACCTGATAGAAGAGAAGTATGGGATAGCCTTTAACTCATTGGCACAGGAAAATACTTTCTGAACAGAACACATTAGCACAGGCACTAAAATCAACAATTAATAAATGCGACTTCATAAAACTGAAAAGCTTCTGCATGGCAAAGGACACCATCATTTGGACAAAGTGGCAGGCTACAGGATGAGGAAAGATTTTTACCAACTACATGTGCAGTGTAGGGCTAATATCCCAAATATATAAACAACACCACCAAAAAAAAAAACTAGATATCAAGAAAACAAATAACCTAGTTAAAAAATGGAACACTGGTCTAAACAGAGATTTCTCAAAAGAGAAAACTCAAATGGCTGGAAAACAAAGAAATGTTCAACATCCTTTTCATCAGGAAACTGCTAATCAAAACAACTTTGAGATTTCATCTTACACCAGTCAGAAAGGCCAAATTAATAAAACAAATGACAGCTCATATTGGCGAGGATGTGGAGTAAGGGGAACACTCATCCACTGCTAGTGGGAGTGCAAACTTGTACAGCCACTATGGAAATCAGTGTGGTAGTTCCTCAGGAAGCTGGGAATCGAATGACCTCAAGATCCAGCTATACTACTCTTGGGCATATACCCAAAGGATACATCATCCTACCACAGGGTCACTTGCTCAACCATGTTCATTGCTTCTCATTTATAACAGCCAGAAATTGGAAACAACCTTCATATCTCTCAACAGACGAATATATTTTTTTAAAAAGTGGTACATTTATACAATAGAATATTATTCAACTGTTAAAAAGAATGAAATCATGAAATTCATAGGTAAGTGAATGGAACTAGGAAAAATCACCCTGAGTGAAGTAACCCAGACTCAGAAAGACAAATATGGTATGCATTCACTTATATGTGTATATTAGCTGTTAAGTCAATGATAAACAAGCTATAATTTATAGAACCACAGAGATTAGGTATGGAGTAAGGGACTATGGTGGACAGACAGATCTCCCTAGGAAAGGGACATAGAATAGATAGCTATGGATGGATGGAATGTGGTACTGGAATGGAGGATTATGTGTGGAGGGGTAGTAAGAGGNGAACAAGGGAGGGAATATAGAAGCAGACAGCTAAAATTAAGGGCCACATGGAGGGGGAGGGGTAGTATGAAAACCTAATACAGTAAAAGCTTTCTAGAATATATACACATATGAAGGCAATCTAAATGAAATCACCAAATCTGGACATCTCGTCACCAAATGAAGCTTGCAGTACTGGGAATTGGTTATATCTAACTGAGTTGTTGGTCAAAGGGGTCTTGTGAATCCTCAGACAACCCAAGTTGTCGGCAAGACTATAGGTTGCTCTCTACAAAGTGATCGCATGGCACTATTGCTGAAGACATCTACACAACTCATTGAACAAGAAGAAGTCGAGCTGGTGCCTACATACAGCCTTCACCCCTATGTTCTAACATCTTTGGTACAGGAAGGTACTCTGCCCTCTACCAAAGGAGAAATGTAAACACTAACCCAGCTACAAACCCTTTGATCTATAATGGTGACCTTTAAGCTTGCTGGAGTAACCAACCAATATCTGATTTGACTTATGGCCCACTTCATGAGATGGAGCCCATACTCAACACTGCTTGTGTGACCAAGAACCTGAGACTAGATAGCTTAGGGATGTAGGGGAAAATCAAATACAACCGTTCATTCTACTAAAATAACATAGCAATAAAATGACTCCTAATGACATTCTGCTATATTCATGGATCAGTGCCTTGCTTAGCCCTCATCAGAGAAGCTTCCTCCTGCAGCAGATGGGAACAAATACAGAGACCGACAGCCAGACAATATGCAGAGAGTGAGAGACCTTGGAACACTCAGCCCTAAACAGGATGTCTCCATCAAATCCCTCCCCTCAGGGCTCAGGGAACTGAGAGGAAGAATTAAACAGAGGAGTTAAAGAATAAATTTTAAAAATTTATTTATTTATTTTTTTAAAGATCAATTTATTTATTTGTTTATTATGAATACAGTGTTCTGCCTGCATGTTCGCCTGCAGGCCAGAAGAGGGCACCAGATCTCATTATAGATGGTTGTGAGCCACCATGTGGTTGCTGGGAATTGAACTCAGGACCTGTGGAAGTGCAGTCAGGGCTCTTAACCTCTGAGCCATCTCTCCAGCCCAAAAATTTATTTTTAAAAACCTAGCTGGCTCTAGCTTTCAGGACAAAGCTCAATTTTAAAAAATAACAAAATACTGTAATCCTGGGCAATAGCTGTGAGGTCAATCATGGAACCCTGAGCAGTCTCCAAGAAGTTAGCCATGAGGTAACCAAGAAGACTATAGCTATAGCTGTGTCTCCTGGTCAGATGACCCCTTTTCAGTTAAATGTCCTTGAAGCTGAAGGTAGAGTGTTCCCACTATTTCAAAAACTAAGGTGCCAGCACATTTTTCCCCACCAGTGTGCAGGGTCAGTCTCTCCAAGAGATCTTGGCTTCATTATAATATCATTTACATTGTTTTGTTTTGTTTTTGTTGTTTTTCGATTTTTCTGCCCCAACTTTGTGGGCTCTTCTAGAAGATCATAGAAAATAAAATACCCTAAAAGGGAAATTTGACCCATCCTGATTTTGGAGGGAACCACCCTACCTGAAATATTCTTACAACCTCAAGACCCACAACCCAGAATCCACCAGGCTGCTACCCCACCCACCCTCAGGGATTGCCTGCTCTAATCTCTATTGTTGCATTAATTGGTGTGCATGTGTCCATGTGCAGAGGTCAGAAGAGGGTATCAAGTGACCTGCTCTGACACACTTCAACTCATTCCCTTGAAGCAGAGTCTCTTACTGAATCAGGAGCTGGGCCAGTGACCGCCAAATCCTAGCAATCCTCCTGTCTCTGCCCTCTCACAGTGTTAAGATACAGCCACGCTGACCACGCCTACCTTTCTATGTGGGTTCTAGGGATTTGAACTCAGATCCTCATGCTTGCAGACTGAGTGCTCCTACCTGCTCAGCCATCTCTCCAGCCTCTAATCTTTTGGAGTACTTGTTTTGTATTGCTTTACTTAATAAATTCCAGCTTTAACTGTGTCTCTCTACTGAATCTTTTCTTTTAAGAAAGCAAGAAGTAAGGACACACACACACACACACACACACACACACAGTGGAGACAAGCTTGAATAAAGAGATGATAAAGACATCAATGTGATTGGAGCAGGCTGGGCAAAAAAAGTGTGGTAGAGGGAGTTGGCAGGCTGCACCGCCCAAATCATGTAAGGCCTCATAAGCCACGGCAAAGCTTTAGGACCTTACTCAAGTGCAGAAGGAACTGTGGGAAGAGCACAATCTATCAGTCTCACTTCATGAGTCATGTGGAACTTCCTTTCCCTTCCTGGAGGAACAGAAGATTCGACAACCATCTCTACACAGATTCTGCACGTAGAACAAAGTCACTGGGTGTCAAATAGAAACGCTGCTGCAATACAGCGAGAAGCCAGATGTGGTTCTGCCAGTGGGAGTGTCAGCTGGGGAGCGAGTCACAATTTCATATCCCAAAGCAAAGCACTGATAAGGGACATTGCATTTCCACACTGGTGTGATTACACCTAAGAGTTTTTACAAGGCTGGGTGTGTGCACACACACACAGAGACAAGAAGAAAATGTTTAACAAGCTAGTTTGGAGTTTAGAATTGATGCTTTCTCTATTAATAGTATTAACTAATTTTTAATAAAGTGCAATTTTTATATTTTAAAATAAATCCAAGCAATTTAACTAACTATAACAAAATGAGTTTAATTTTCATTACTTCAGACTTTTGTTATTTTGTTAAGGGATCGTGCTTATCCTGTGATTCAGACCCATCAGATTCAAACTGGCTGTTGGCATAGCTTTGGGGGGGTTCACTTTCTGACCATCCCTTTTACAGAGGACAGAACTTCACTCATGAGGCTGTCCTTTGCTATAGAAGACTAATGTGTTTTAGATGTGCAGTATTTTCTAAGAGAGAATTTCTCTGCATTAAACTATAGGGGGCAAAAAACTCACAAGGTTAAAACATTAAGACTTAGAATCTACAATCTTAAAAGCCCTGTAAGACCCCCCGGGAGATGAGATACAGCTCACTTTGAGAAGGAATTGAGAGATAATGTTTGTGTTATGATTCAAGCCACCTATCTAAAAACAAACAAGTGCTAATGCTTGTTTTCTATTAGAGAACACTGGAAGAAGTTTCTAATTCACTCCATGTTATCTATTTTGGTCTCTCATGTCGAAGCTATTTGAGCAGCATTTTAAAACAGATTAGTAGAAGGGAAAATAGGCCTTAAAATATATACAGTAAACATGTTAGGCAAAAATCCCACCCAAATCCAGGTTATCTGTTTCCATTCACTCTTAGGGACAGTGGCCTTTGCCTGGAGGACTGTTCCTGCTGAGAAAATAATGAGCATGAATTACAAATAAGTTTCTTGCCCCCCAACCTAGCTCTTTAATCAGAAACATTCAAACATAGACTAAAGCAGTGGTTCTCAACCTTCCTAATGCTGAGACCCTTCAATACAGTTCTTCATGTAGTGCTGACCCCCAACCATAAAGTTATTTTCATTGCTACTTCATAACTGTAATTTTGCTACTGTTATTAATCTGATGTGGAGAATATCTGTTATGTGACCCCTGTGAAAGGGTTGTTCAACCCTCGAAGGGGTCACGTCCCACAGGTTGAGAACTGCTAAATTAAAGACTTAGCTACAACACTCAGTTCTTACCTTGACCTGAAGAAAGCCATAGCCAGAGAGAATGTACTATTACAAAACACTGTTGAAGCCGTAGCTGAGTTAAAACACATCTCCCAGGAAGTACACTGTGTGCGAAGGATAAAGTGCCCCAAAGCATACTGAGGACTTGACTCACATGGGTTCCTGTCTCTGAATTAAGAGTGTCAAAAATATCCTTCTCAGGAAGATGAGTGCCACTTCCATGCAGTAGAAGCTAAGCAAATCTTCCTGGGTGAACTAAAGGTCATGGCTCACCCCTTGGACTCCCTTGCCTGGTTTGTGTATTTCTGTGTGAGACACCATTCCCAGTGAAGCTGGACAAAACTGGACTGAACCCCAAAGCAGTGCTTGCCTACAACTTAGAACCCAGTGAGATCAAATATGAATCAAAAGCATTACTTCTGCTTAATAAAGCATTCAGGGATTTGAATCTCACTGGACTATTTCCAACAGGATGTTGAACTCCAGGGCTGGGATGTGGAAATTCCATAGTAGCCATATAATCAGTTGGCTCCAATTAATGTAATTGAAATGGGACTCTTGATGAAGCCCTGTGGTCTATATAGTTTGAACTTTAGGGGATGAGAGCATTGCTCAGAGGTAGGTAAGCTGGTCTGACATACATAAGGCCCTCCGCTCAATCTCCAGCTCTGGCCAAAAAACAAAATAAAATTTAGATGACTACGGAAAGCGGAGCAGAGAATGGGCGGGGTTTCTGCCCCGTGAAATTAGCTGAGTGTATTAATCATAAGGCAGAAGGTTGCATCTGACTGCGGGCCTTAGTAATCGGAACCATCTGCCTCTACGCTAAGAGTTCACCCTCTAATCCAGCTTACGAGTAGCAAAAGCACTCTCTCCTCTCACTGTGCCCTTGGGCAGAGGAGGCTGCGCAAATCCTTCGCTCCCAAATGTGTGGCTGTGGTTGAGAACATTTGGAGGGTTTGCTTTGGTTTGTTTACTGGCAGGCTTTGACTGGGTTTCAGTTCTCTAAGGCAGAGACCATGGCTTTCTTTGTGAAAAATATGATCAGCAACCAGGTAAAGAATTTAGGATTTGGAGGTGGGTCTGAAGAAAAGAAGGAAGAAGGAGGGACCTCGGACCCCGCAGCAGCTCAAGGGATGACTAGAGAGGAATATGAGGAATACCAGAAGCAGATGATTGAAGAGAAGTGAGTACTGGAACTTCGATCCCCTGGAGAGCAAAGGGTCCATCCCGAGTGCAAGCCCAGGCTGATGGCTCTTGGCTTCCAAGGGTGCTTTTCCTTTGACCCTTTTCCTCTAGCCCGATGAAAGTTGGTTCTGCTAAAACAGAGTCATGTAGCACCGCTGCCTCTGCATGCTACAAATACAGATGGAAGTGAACAACACTAAGCGAACCTGTCCACCATGCTTAACGCAGCTTAACACTTCCTGGTTTAGGCACATTTGTAATTGGCCTTGATTTAATTGGTCAAGAAAAAAACTGGTGAGTGTGTCTTTTTAATCTTTCTGATTAGAGGCCTTGGGTTACACAGGTGTGGGCATTTAGGGGCATCACCAAATGGTACACTTTAAAGTTTAGGAAATTGAATTGCGTGCCGTTTTTTCCTTCGAAAGAAAAGAAGAAGTATAAATGAATATGTAACTCCGGATAGTAACATGCATGCTGAAGTGTTCTGGGGAGGTGGTATTTGCAGCTTTAAATATATCAGAAAGTAAAATGAATAGAACGGTAGGTATGTGTTAAAACATGAGACTGGAAATGGAGAAGCTAGGTTATTGAAATGTGGCTTTCAATCTAAAGTTCTTTCAAGTTTCCTATGTGTTTGAAAGTTTTCCTAATAAAATACTGTATAGGAAGGATCTGCTTCCTATTTCTCTAAAAATTAGAAGGTTCAACACAATGTTGTCTCAGGCCTATTCCAGAATGTTCTGGAGGTAGAATTGAATCAAGAACACTTGAGTCCAAGGCACAGTGATTAGTCATTTAATCTGATTGTTTGCTTCAGATGTAGCCTGCCTTCGAACTCAGCCTTTTGTGTAATAGTTAGGATTACTTCACAGCTTCAAGTTTAAAAAAAAGCCAAATTTCACCTAAAAAATGAAAACAGGATTTATTTTTATGCAAATAATGCTTTGTGCAAAGATGTCCTATAGAATCCATAAGCAGAAAGCATTTACGAGGTCTCCCTTTGGTCTAGTAACTGGGGCCACCAGCACTCTTTGGATCTCTTGCCATTGTTCTGCTCCCACAGCACTGCTTTCCGGTCTCCTCAGCAGCCAGGTCTCACTCAGAGAGCCTCCTATGATCTAGACCACAGGGCAATGGAAAGGGCCAGCCAATGGCCTCAAGTTCCCTTGTCATACTTCAAGCCATGGTCTCAGTCTTTCTTAGTCTCCATCCCAGCTTCCCAAAGAAACTTCATTTATCCAATGTGGTCCATCCCAACACAACCAGTAGACAGTGACTTCGGTTAAATTCAGCATTAATCATGCACTTGCATGGGCAACTAGGAAAGGGAGCAATTCTTGTGAGCTTTGCACACATTTCCCAAAGCTTTATGCTTTTGTGTAGGCCATCAAGAGCCAGGCAGTCCATTTCAAACTGGCCCTAATCATGGATTCAATCAAGTCAATGGTTCTCAACCTTCCTAATGCTGTGACCCTTAAATACAGTCCCTCATGCTGTGATGACCTCAATCATAAAAGCATTTTCATTGCTACTTCATAACTATAATGTTGTTACTGTGATGAATCATAATATAAATATCTGATATGCAGGATATCTGATATGTGACCCCCAAAAGAGTCATGACCCACAGATTGAGAACCTCTGAATTAGGTCATTCATAGAGCAGGCATGATGGAATCAAAACTGCTTCATTTGTAGATAGTGCTTCTGACTAGGGAAGGTAACACTGTCTAAACACTGTCACTGGGGCCTGGCAGCAGGGACAGTGATGGGAAACAACTTGGCATAATGTCTCCAAACATCACAGGCACCTCCAAAGACTGTCTCAGTCCTGGAATAGAACACCTTGTCTGTTTGCTTCTCTAAGTGCTCAGGGAGGGGTCTATTAGAATTGAAACCTCCCCAGGTTTGGAGGCAGCAGAGGAGGAGGAACACATGTGGAATCTGCCCTCCTGTGGGTGATGCTGAGGCTCAGGGTCCAGGACCACACAGTCCCTCTACAGTCATCTTTCTGATGCTCTCTATTTACTTCGAGGAGACATTTCCAGGCCCAGATTGCCTGAGGACTTAGAGGTCCAGAGGGCTGGAGTGCCGTGATGATAGATAAAGAGAAGCAGATGTTGGGAACTTGGAGGGGAAAGTTTACATTTTTCCAAATGTCAGTGGTCAGTGGCAATCAAGTATGACCCAGGGGCCTGCTCCCTGAGAACCAGCTGAAATAGATGGGGTTCTCTATCTTCTATGACCCCACCTCATATTCTTTACCTTTTTTTAGGATGGAGAGAGATGCTGCATTTACTCAGAAAAAGGCAGAGAGGGCATGCCTCCGAGTCCACCTCAGAGACAAATATAGGCTCCCGAAGGTAAGAAAATGTCTCATTGCGCCTTAATAAAAAATGGAGAATGTTTGATTATCAGCAAGGTCATGGTTGATGAATAAGTGTATGTCCTAATTTACATACATGCTATTGTAAAAAGAGCATTGAACTAGGAGTTCACATAAATGGTTTAATTTTTATAAAATTCCTGTTTGACTCAGAAAACATGAATACTGGTAAATGAGATTTGTGTGTGTATGTTCATATCTATGCATGTGTGTGACTCATTTGTGTGTATGAATGTGGGAATGCACATAAAATGGCTCAAATATGGTCAGAAGACAACATCGGTGCTGGTCCTTATTTGAGACAGGGTCTTCTTGTTCTTACAGAACCCCTATACATCCATACACACTGAGGACAATGTCATAGCTAGCACTTGTTGAGTTCTTTCTAAGTGTTGGGCATTGTATTCACATATATGAATTCATTTGAGGCCTGTTTTTACCTCCTTCTTCTAGCAAAAGATACAGGCATAAAGCAAAGAAGGGCCTTCCTACCCTAAGCCAGGGTCTTACCCTTAGCTTCCTGCCTCTGTTGAAAAGGGACACTCAGTCTCTCGCTTTGGAAGATGATAGGGTAGTGGTGACTCTCACCTGGCATCATCTTCTCCATCTCAGACCTTTCGAGAGGTCGCTGTGGTCCAATGTGTCCCCGGCTAGTGGAGGGAGGATGTATTGACATGGTATGGCACATGACTCAGATATGTCATCCCAATGCACAATGCTTGGAGACTTCACCTTCACCCGATTGTTTCGGGTTCCAGCCTGTGCACATGACACACGTGCCACGGGTTTGTGTGTATGCATATGTGCCATGGGTTTGTGTGTATGCATATGTGCCACGGGTTTGTGTGTATGCATATGTGCCA
>LZPO01027516.1:4283-18801 GCA_001675575.1 Neotoma lepida | reverse complement strand
GGGTTTGTGTGTATGCATATGTGCCACGGGTTTGTGTGTATGCATATGTGCCACGGGTTTGTGTGGATGCATTTGTGCCGTGGGTTTGTGTATATGCATATGTGCCGTGGGTTTGTGTATATGCATATGTGCACGGGTTTGTGTGAAGGTCAGAAGGTAATCCCCCCTGTTGCTTGTCATTTCCATTTGTTTGAGACAGTGTCTCATTTATCTCTGCATATGCCAGGCTGGCTGGTTGGTGAGCTTGTGGAAATTGTCCTATCTCTACCTCCCAGCTCACCACAGGAGCACTGGTTACAAGGCACACACTACTGCATCCAACTTTACNTGGGCTGTGGGGATCTGAACTCATGTCCACACACTTGTGTGGCAAGTGCTCTGGCCATTGAGCCATTTCTCCAGGCCATCTCCTGATTGTTTTCATGAGTCCTGCAGAGGAGGCCTGGGAGGTCATCTAACTGCATGTTGTCTCCTCCCTAAACACCCAAGAAAAAACTCTCAGTTCAAGAGAGTTGGGGAGTTCAGGAAAACCAGCTCTGAGTGCGCCTATTGAGTTACAGAACAGCTTGCACCCCAGGCTTCCTGATCATAAGCAAGAACAAAATACAAAAGGATTCGAACGCCAGTCCCTGTACATACGGTATTGGTGTCTGTTCTTTTAGTTCCCAGACGATTGAGGGCAATTTTTAAACTCTACCTGTCTTAAAACTATACTAAAACATTTGAGTAATCTGACTGCCCTACTGCCTGACCCTTTAGGGAAAAGTCACTGAGTCCCACTCCCACGAGCACGAGAGATTCCTCAGCCTTCATAATCCCTAATGGTTTGCAGGGGCCTCCCTGGGTGCATATGTTCCAAATACACATGAGAATTTCACTCAAGTACATCCACGGTTCATTGGCAAGCTGCCTTTCAGCTCCCTGTGGTGTTTTTAGATTATGGTTGCTATTGTAAAATTGATTCTATGTGGTGTTTTAAGAATTTCCCAGTGGTGTAAGAAACACTGAAGATGCTGCTTATGATAGGATTGCCTGCTTTTTGTAAAGTATATAGAATTGGAATCTGGCATGGCTCTCTGTGAAAACAGTACTTAAAACTGTGCAAAAAACAAATCAATCAGATCATATTCCATTTAGTCTATGTGGCACCAGGTGCAGCTGACTTCCCCAACCTCAACACGTGGCACCCTGTGTATGCCATTTAACCACACCCTTGGGTACCTCCTCTGCTCCTGAGTTACGTGTTCCCTTTCCCACTCACTGAGGAGGTTCAGGAAGCAATAGTCACAAGAACCCAAGAGGGTCAGATGCAACTCTGGAGACAGACAGGCTGAGCTCAGCCCTGGGGCAGTGGCACCAGGTGCAGCTGACTTCCCCAACCTCAACACGTGGCACCTTGTGTATGCCATTTAGCCGCACCCTTGGGTACCTCCTCTGTTCCTGAGTTACGTGTTCCCTTTCCCACTCACTGAGGTGGTTCAGGAAGCAATAATCACAAGAGCCCAAGAGGGTCAGATGCAGCTTTGGNGACAGACAGGCTGAGCTCAGCCCTGGGGCAATGGCTCCCTCTCCCTCTCCTGGAACAGCAGCTCCGGATGGTGCCACCTGCAGGCTTGGAGCTCACCCCAGAGGCTGCCTGCGTGGATGAGCCCCAATGCCAGGTGCCCCCTAGTGGTAGTCACCTGAAGGGCTCTCCCTGTCTCTTAAGCAGGGCCCTGACTCTGCAAGCCAACTGTCTGGATGACAGTTTCCCTTTTGAAAGCCCATCTTTTTGCTGTTGAGGATGAGAGTGTGCGTTTTAAATTTTCCTGTGGCATACTGGGAGAGAGTCCTAGGAACAGCTCTCTCGATTTTAACAGCCAGGATGGTATGATTCTGCAATGACATTAATTGGGGGTTGAATTGACAGAATTGGAATATTAAACTGCTACAAAGGCCATGCTTTTGCTCCAATATTGTTTCCAGCCAACTTGTCCCAGTGGCTACCCTGCTGGGTTTGACATGCTATAGACAAATCTTCATTTTTTTTTGTTTGGACTGTGCCACAGAGCCCTTCCCACTGGAACCTTTGGAGTCTTCTCAAAATACCACAGTCAGAATCTGAGCTAGAGATATGTAGATGCTGCATTAAGAAGCCAGAGACCCTGGACTGCCAAAAAAAAATGCCACTCCCCTGCCACTTGCCCTCCTGCCACTGGCTCTCTGATAGAGAATGCCCAAGGCCCCTAGCAACCTAGTCCCTGCATGCTTTCCATGCAAGGTCATCTGAGGAACATGCTATCATGGACAGCCCCCAACAATTACTTAAGTTCTCTTCCTAGAATAGATATGGGTTCCAGGATGGCCACCAGGCTTCAGCTCCTTGGCATCAGCGTCTGAGTGCATTTAACTCTTTACTAGATTTATTTTTTACCTCCAGGGAAGCATGTGCCATAGGCACACACTAATACATAATCCTNGAAAGTATGGAAATGGAGAGGCTTATGAAAGATCGGAGGGCTTACTGGAACAATTACTCTTCACTCAGTACTTTTCCATGCCCCCATCTCCTCACGCCCTGTCTAAACTGCCTCCTCCACAGTGTTAGACATTAGGACTGAACAGGTGGGCTAACAAAGAAAGTGGCCCTGGGTGGAGAATGACTGGACTCTACTGAGACCCTAGCAGCCACCCTTCCACACAACATTTGTAGCAATATGCAGCCCTGCGTTATCTGATGACATAGACGGAAGGTGAGTGGTCAGAGCAGAGTGTTAATAGTCCAGAGGGAACTGGACAAATTTGACACGTCCTAGGCTCTTCATTCGCAATGCCCTAGGGTCACCAACACCATGGTTATATAACTGCAGGAGCCAGTTTAGACCTGTTCCCTTGACCAAAGCCAAACAGGGAACAGATTTGAGAAAAATGCCTTCCCAGGAGCTGTCAGGTTTAATGAGGACCGCTGTGTCACATTTAGGAATTAGAACTGTGTTTTCTAAAGAGGTTACTTGCCCGGTGTTTCTTAGGGAAGAGGGTTTCACTCTGTGGCTGGCTGGAAAAACGATAGCGATTCTTAAAAATGGGACAACATAGGCTTTTGGATGGCCGTTGTTCATTGCAGTAGTTAGATAAGTCATCAAATAAATGCAGTAACCAGGTTGCAGCACTGTAAGGGATGTACATGTATATATACGTCTATACCATTGTCACAACATCCATCATCACACACCAAGCCTGTGTTGGGTTCCTCTGGTTTTTGGTGAGAGACCATTGGAGCATTTAAGATGCCTAGTGTCACCCATGCTTGTGTTAGGTGGGGTCACCTCTGCCTCTTAGAGATCCTTGCTCTGCACCTTTGGAGTCTCCTTCTCTACGGATTCCACAGGGGAACTTGCCTCCATCCCAACTAAAACAAGCAAACCACACTTTTCACCTGAACATACCTTCACCGGCCTGGTTCCTGCCTGAGGGTTCCATCTTCCTTTAGCTCAGTGGTTCTCAACCTTCCTAATGCGGTGACCCTTTAATACAGTTCCTCATGTTGTAACCCCAACCATAAAGTTATTTCATTGCTACCCTTATAACTATAACTTTGCTACTGTTATGAATCATAATGTAAATATCTGATATGCAGGATATCTGATATAAGACCCTGTGGGGTTATGACCCACGGGTTGAAAACCACTGCTTTAGACTGTCAATGTTCTATCCACACATTCCTTCTCTTCTGAGGCCCATGTTTCCTTAGCACCGGTGGTCACTTCTGCCACACACTTCCCTCTCCTCCATTTACCTTCTGCTTTGATTTACCACCAACTCTAATTTTTTCTTTATAGGTTATATTCCCCTTTCCATCCCCATTTTCTAGAATGCCCCAGAGTGCTCCCTGGGCCTTGAGACAGCTCTTCTTCTCCCTCAAGTCTGTACGGCCCTACNGGATGGCTGCATCCGGCTGTTGTTTTCTGCTGCCACCTACATATTGATGACTCTCAGCTCCAGCTTACATCTCTTCCCTACACTACCTGGTCACCTCACTGAGAAGCTCACAAGCTCATACCCAAACACCCTGCTCATTATCCCCATAAACCTGCCCCTACCCAGGCTGCACATTCGTTGGTGGCTGTCATTGTCACCCACCCCCAGGCTGACATTGAAATCACACTTGACTCTTTGATTTGTTCCAGCCTCACCTCAGTCACCCAGTCCCCTTAACTGTAACCTTGTAGAGTCTCTCGTCTCATCCCCTGCACGTTGCCCGACTCTCCCCCCATGTTAGGACAGCAGCCTTGTCACTGTGGTAAGAGGTTTCCGAAATTGGATTTTACCTGGTTCCTTCCCTCACTGTTTGGGTTTTCCCCAAAGGCTAGCTACGGCTTTTAAAAGAAATCCCAAGCTGTGACTGAATGCCATGCCAGGGCTTTGTGTCTGTTTTGCAATGCAGGCTGCTCCATTCACCCCACACTGTCCCTGCACCCTGATTCCTGCACTTGCTTTCCTTTAGGGGAGATTGTTGGTTTGGTATCACTTTTTCCAAAACTTTCCATGGCTTCCTCCCCCAACGGAAGGATGGATTGGGTCACCCTCCTCCAGGTCCACCTACTTTGGTGCACATCCCTTATATCAGAGGTTCTCAACCTATGGGTTGTGACCCCTTTGTGAGCAAACGACTCTTTCACACAGGGTCACCTAAGACCATTGGAAAACACATATATTTACATTACAATTCNTAACAGTAACAAAATTACAGTTATGAAGTAGCAACAAAATATTTTTATGATTGGGGGGTCACCACAACATGAGGAACTGTATTAAAGAGTCACAGCATTAGGAAGGTTGAAAACCACTGCCTTATATCATCTTAGGATCCTAAATATTTATATCATCTTAGGATCCTAAATAGTCACAGCTGCCATGTGCTTCTCAACAGGACAGACTTCATCTTTGTCCCAATGTCTAGCATGGGCCATGATGCATAAAAGTTGAGGACACATACATTCATTCATACTCATACACGCATACACATGAACACACACACACACACACACACAGAGAGAGAGAGAGAGACAGAGAGAGAGAGAGAGAACTACTGCTGATTGAATGGTTGTTGTTGGGATAACAGAAAGAGAATAATACCCCATACCCAAAGAACAACATATCAGAAACATCAGAAAGAATCCTCCATAAGAAGAATATTCAAATACATTTTCATGCAAAGAACAGGGCTGGATTGGACATTACAGTGTTGTACACAACAAAGGGCTGCTTTATATTATAATTAAAATGTCATATTTTTTCTAATTCAGTAAGTCACATGTTTTAAATAAAGCCACAANATTCTTTTTAAAAGTGAGCCCTGTCCGCAGCCGATTCAGAATGTATACGTAAGTCAGGCCAAATTCATAAGAGAAAAGAGTTCCACAGTGTGCCCCAATCCTATTAACGGAATTGTCAATCTGGGTCAGTCACTGGAGAGCATGCTGTCCCCCTGCTGAGCTGTGCGACTTAGTTACACCTGGTGTTTGTCTGCCCCATGAAGGGCGTTGCTCATTATGCAAGTCTCTCAACACAGCAGTCTTTAAATGTGTCATATTGAAAACTCCACTGTAATTTAATTTAAAGTTTGCTTCATTAAAAAAATATATAATAATAAAGAAGGCTCAAGGCTTCTCCAGCAGTCTTTTTAGGATTAAAGGTCCTTGGGGCTTCTGCTGGGTCTGAGGCACTGAGCCCCCCTGCCTCCAGCAGCTGCTTCTGCTGATAGGCAAAGGGGAGGCCATGTGAAGTCCCCTCCCCTTGCCTCCCTCCTTTCCCCTCCTCCCCTCCTCTGCCTGCCCTGGTTCCCTTTGCTCCTTTTCCCCAGCCCCCTGAACAGCAGTGGACTGAATGTCCAGAAGGACATGACATCTTGGGACACAAAGAGGCGGGATTTCCTCAGCCACACCAGTTTTCTCACTGAAGCCTTCCAAAGCCTATCAGTGTCAGAATTGCAACTCAGAGAGGCAAAGCAACTTCTCAAGATTACACACACAGCCTGTATATGGCATAGTGGGATCATAAATTGACTTGACCCTACAGACCATATTATCCTGCTGGGCCACTCTGGTAGCCATGCTGGATTAACAAAAACAAAATGACACTTCTAACAAGNAAANTGATAGCCTGTGTCACTGGTCAGGTACTTGTGTAGTGCAGGCTGGCCTTGAACTGTTGGCAATCTTTCTGTCTCAGCCCTCTAAGCTCNGGAATTATAGGCATAAGCCATCACACCCACAGGAAATGACACTTTTGCAAGCATCTGCCTTACAGGACCTGTGGCAAGAAGTAACTACTGAAAACNATGATGTCATACTCAGGAAACATCTGCCTATCCAGCTATTTGGTATATCACACACCCAAAATAAATGAACAAGCCTCAAATGGAACCAGNTCCCCCTCACATCAAACAGGTACTNTTGGCTTAGCCACACTCAGCTTCATGAAGGCAGAACCATCTCAGATGACCTTACCTTATCTCAGGTGTGATCAGAGATGAAGGGGCAAAACCCAGAGAAGAGGAAGTCTGAGATCCAGGGTTATGCTCACTCTTGGGTAAAAGGTCAGGGGTCAGTCATAGGGAAGGACACTATCAGATATGGGGCGGTTTAAATAACAGGGTATCCAGCCTGGCAACAAAGCTTGTAAGTCTGGTGAAAATTAAGAGATTAAGATGGTCAGCTTGCATAGAAATAGTTTATACTTAGCTGCATTAAAAATGTCCCAAGGATAACCGNNGTGGTGGTGGTGGTGCATGCCTTTAATCCCAGCACTCAGGAGACAGAGGCAGGCGAATCTCTGTGAGTTCGAGACCAGCCTGGTCTACAGAGTGAGTTCCAGGACAGCCAGGACTGTTATATAGAGAAAACTTGTCTTAGAAAAACAAAATTAAAAAATGTCCCAAGGTAATATCTAGAAATGACAGTCAGCCAGCTGATACTTGTCTGTAATCCGAACACTTATTTGGGAGGCTGGGACAGTAGGCCTTGCCAAAAGTTCAAGGCCAGCCAGGCTCCATAGTGACAACCAGACCAGCCATGTTGCAGGCCCAAACCCTGTCTCAGTAACAACAACAACAATAATAAATTGGGCATGGTGGCACACACCTTTAATTCCAGCACTTGAGTAGTGGAAGCAGTAGGATCAGGAGTTCAAAGCCACCCTTAGCTACACAGTGAGTTCAAGGCAAGCCTGGGCTAAATGAGACCTGTCAAGAAAAAAGAAAGAAAATAGAAGGAAATGAATGGGGGGATCTATTTCTAGAAATGATATCAACAAAACAGCCTGAGTATAGCCCAAGTCCTCNGATCGTATACTGACTTACTGGTNGACCCCTTTAGACTCTCGGTCCTGGCCCCTCCCTGCTTCCAGCCCCCACAGCGATTCTGGTTCTTGCCAAACCAGTACTTGTGTAAAGGAGGCTGCAATGAGGCATGGCTGCCTTTTCCTGAAGTGTGAACAGTGTCAGAATATTCATGGTTNCCCAACCTGAGATTTGTCACCGGGCAGTAGGAAGTCTGGATNAAACCGTCANCTTCTGAGGAGTAGACAAAGTCCCACCAGCAGGCAGTTCCTTAGGGGAGGTNGAAAAAGGCTTCGGTGTCTGCTCCATCCATCCTGCTCAGTCTCCTGGTTCTCATGGCCCTGGCTCCTGACTGTGCTCTCTCACCCTTTGCTTTAGTCTACCTCAGGCCTTCTCTCTCCCAAGGATGCTTCAGCAGAAGCTTAAACACAGAGCTCCTCACCCTCCTCTGTAATATTTCCTAACCACAGCCACCCTTTGTCCAGGGCTGGAAGCATGGGGCAGGGGGTTTTCAGGACATGTATATGTCATGACATTGACATTCAATATACTTTGAGTGGCTCTTCCACTCAGCTGTGGACTTGGAAATTAAGGTGCCCCAAGTCAGAGTGATTGACAGATTTGCGACTTGATCCCAGGTCTTCCTGCTGCTGGCCCTTCAGCCTTCCATGTACTGTAGGCCACTTTACAAGAGGACAGTTGGAGGCTACAGACTTTACAAATGACACCCACTAAGCCAGCCCTACCTCTAAGACCAGCTTAGTAATCATCCAACAATCCCCTGAACTCAGAGACAAACAACATGTGCCTCAATTTATGTAAAAGGAAATCAAGTTCTGAAAGGTTGGGTATGGTGGTGCAGCTCACACACCCTGTAAGTCGGTAGCTTGCCATCTCATCAGGCAACTGGACTCTCCAGCCAATGACCTTGACTCCCAATGGGAGTGTAAGGATGAGTGGATAGCTTCGAGAACAGAACTGGTCATGGGGAAGAGGATGCTGTAGGCTCTCTGAGGCAAATAACAGGTATGCTCTGTGTCCCCACATCAGACTCTGCTGGACTCTGAGAAGAAANGTGAGCAAGCTGCNTCCCACCTTCAAGAAGTGTCAAGTGGTGGGCCNCAGGCTTGAGTAGCACCAAACTCAGTCTGGCCTAAGTGGATCAGCAGCTCTGGGTAGGATCCAAGAATTCACTTTTAGGAAGGCCTCCATGATGCTGTTGCTGCCGGAGGGAGTCCCATTGTGAGAGGAACTTTGGTGGAAGTGGGATGANGGAGATCCTCCTCCACATTGCCAGGCACAGTGGATCCCAGTATTCCATCTTCCCTGGACAAGCGGATGAGGGAGGAAGCCTTTAAAACACTTTATTGGGTGCTTAAGAGGAATGCTTTGTGCTAAGGTTGTCCAGGCAGTTGGAGTTGGGAGATCCCTGCCCCTTGTGAGGAGAGTAGGTTTGGTGTTTCATAGCACTGACTGGCTGACATGCTCTCCCCTACCCCCCGCCTGAACCTCTAGGCCCACGGTGATCACTCTGTCCAGAGGCATTCTGTCCAGAGTCTGACCTGCTGACTCCCAATCATAGGGGAGGGGCCAGGACCCTCAGGATTGTCCTTTAAATCATTTACATTTGATTGGGGGTCACAACGGTCCTGTTTTGCAGGAACTCAAAGAGAACTGGATGAAGTCTTTGTCCCCCTACTCCAGCAGAAAGGCACAGAGGATAATCTACAAGGAAAGCAGGCCATTAGGATAGGTAAATAAAAACAAATGGAAATGCAGGATTGGCTGGGAGCCCCTGGGGATTTACTAATTACTCTCACAATGCTTTGAGTAGGAACTAATTAATCTGTTAAGCACTGGGAGGGGCTGCGTCACCTGCCAAGTGCAGGGCTGGGCTACATCATCTCCAGAGGCTGAGTTGGAGGTCTAATAGAGAGGGCCTATATAAGGACCATCTCCCACAAAGGTATCAAGCACCTGCCTCCCAAGCTCNTTCTAGAGCCAGATTTGCTGTCCTACTTGGATCCAGATAACTGAGACCCTAGGGAAAGGTTGCTGGGTTCCATATCCCCCAGGCTCACCTATAGAGAAGATCATCAGAGCTGAGGGAAGACTTCAGCCACCATGTCCCTCCAANCCCCTCTAGAGATGAAGAATAATGCATGCATTATCCTGATAGATCTCCTGATAGCTCTTGTGACAACTGGTTTCTAATCATCTCNGCTAGGCACCCAGGTGAGGGGCATTTCCATCTCCCTTAGGTATTGACTTTACCAAGGAACTCAGCAGATACTAATCTGTCTTAAGTCAAATCAGTGTGACCTGATTAAAAGGTATATGACCATGAGTGACTTCACGAGCTTTAATAGCAAATGTAAGGCTGAACAAAACCTACAGGGTGGGCACTAACATGGGCCTTTTCTATCATCACCCTATCTAGTGCCTTTTAACTCCCTCTGTAGTCCTGAAATAAAGTTCACCATATGTTACGATCGAATAGAAAATGTTTTGAGAGCTGTCGTCTGGGACATAAGCTACTATGAACCTTTCCCAAGGGAACTTTTTATTTTCTTTATTACTTTTTATTTTCTCAATACTAAGAGCTNGACAGCGTAAAGGGCAGGAACNCAGGAANAGGACACTAGAAAAATCCTGCTGCAGCCAGGTTACTTGGCAATAGAGCCAGTNGCCATGAGTGCCAAAAAGGAACCACACCTATAACACACATGGGNTNCATGCCACACTAATCTCCAGGCACTGNGGAGCCAAGGTCGGGTTAGACATAATTCTGTATCCCTGAGGGGGCCCCAGTACAGCAGAAAGGAAGGAAGGAGAGATTGTTAGGCAAGAGTTGCCACTAAAATATAAAGATCGAACTAATGGAGTCATGGATAGTCACTGCAACTCAAATGCCACTCTTAGAGTGGGGGTCAGCCCAACTCACAGGTCACGGCAGGAGGCTGACAGACTGTACAGGATTTATAGTGCTGCTCTGAACATGGGATGGACCTCCAGCTTCTGTGTGCATCCAAAGGGGGCTTCTGGGCTGGAGATGTGGCTCCACGGTCTTACAGAACACCTGTGTTCAGTTCCCNGCACCCACATGGCACGGGCACTCACAACAGTCTTTAACTTCGATTCCAGGGGATTCAATGTCCTATTTTGGCTTCCATGGGCACCAGGCAAGCATGTGCCCGTGGAGGCCACATGGTGGCTCAAAAACATCTGTAACTCCAGTCCCAAACACTGCACGCACAATTAGACAAAACCCCACACATATAAAGTAAAAACAGAATCAGAGGGAGAGGGAGGGAGGGAGGAAGAGAGAGAGAGAGAGAGAGAGAGAGAGAGAGAGAGAGAGAGAGAGAGAGAGCGAGAGCGCACTTCTGGACTTCCATTTATGGGCACCATTACTAGGGTTTCTGATCCAGTAGTTCTGGGGTAAGATCACAGAATTTCTACTTCTAATAGTCTCCTAGATTATGCCAGATTATGCCAGTGTTGCTTGCTCTGGGAGCACAGTTGGAAAACTCTGGGGTTAGAAGGCTCTAGTCAGCCCAAGATGCATAGAGGGAAGGACCTCCCACCATGGAGCTGCAGTGGCTGCCACTGCCTCCAGGTTCATAGCACCACAAAAGCTTGTTGCTCCCATCACTCATTCCTGACAGGCCTTTTTTTTTACACTACTTTTACATTTTATTCAGCTGGTTATCCAGTTGGCCAATTTCAGAGTTATTTCTCCATATGTTTGTTCTTCTTATATTTTCATACAGAGTGAAATCGATGAGACACAAATCCAATTGGCTGGGGATGATGTGGATTTGCCAGAAGATCTTCGAAAGATGGTAGATGAAGACCAAGATGAGGAAGAGGAGAAGGATTCTATCCTTGGGCAGTTGCAGAACCTCCAGAACATGGACTTGGATACCATTAAAGAAAAGGCACAAGCCACCTTCACAGAAATCAAGCAATCCGCAGAACAGAAGTGTTCTGTGATGTGAGGGGTGGTGTGGGGTGGAAGGAGAGAGGGAGGACTCCTGCAGGAAGACAGGTCTCCTGGGAGTCNGGGAATGACCATAATGCATCCTAACACAGCAAGTACATTTAGGGAAGCCATGATGATAAAGCTGTCTACAAACACGTAGACAACAATTCAGTCAATCTTGATGTCCCTGCCAGAGCACTAACTAGCCCTTGCAGCAGGGAACACACTTTCCTTGTCATTATAGCCATGAGTAACTAGGAAATATCAGCTATAATTATGGTTAAGAGCCATCTGGTTAAAGATCTTTAGGACAGCCAGAAGGAACCACACAAAAGCAAGTTGCATTTTCTCTCCAACTTTCTCCCTTAGTGAGCAGGGTCTCATGATGTCCAACCACAGGAGTGATGCTAGTTACCTACAGAGAAAGGCACGGAGGAAAGGGTTGTCACCTAGTACCAAGACTCCAGGTGGCAGAACAATCAAACATCACGCCACTTCTTACTCCCAGCATCCTTGATAGCCNTGATGGTTTTTCTTAAATTTGGCTCTTAGACACTGTGCAAGTCACTTCATTTCTCTGACCAAATATCTAACATAAACACAGTAAAAAGAAGAAAGACTTATTGAGCTCAGGGCTCAGAAGGTCCAGTCCATGGTTGCTTGGCTCCATGGGACTGAGTGGGAAGGAGAGAGGATAGAGTGGGGAACCAGGGACTAGAAACATCCAGTGATCCACTTCCTTCAGCTAAATCCTACCACCTAAGGTTTCCAGAACCTCAAAAAAAATCACTAAATGGACACTTCATGTTGGCAACCCCAAATTTTCCAATAACCATTTGTCATTGTCCCAGTGAAGCTCACCAGCTGGAGGACAAGACCCCAACACATGATCCTTTGAGGGGACATTGCCTATCTAAGCTATAGCAGACATGATTTCAGCCAAGTGGCANTGGTAGTTACAGATGNGGTCAAAAATTAAAAGAGACAGAAAGTAGACTTCCCCAACCCTCTGCACTGGGGGGCATCAGCAGGTGCAGAATGACCTTGAAGGAGGCAAAGTTCAAGGTTGAGGGATGCTAGGACAGCTATTGCTACCTGTGAGTTGAGCATGGTTCCTCTGTCTGAACTCTGATAGCGGTGGGAGCACAGGGTAGACAAACAGTACTAAAGTACTAAGAACTTCAGTCAAGCTGCCATTTTTTCTCCATTTAGCTTCCCCCTTCCCATCTNTCTTCCTGTTGTTCTAAATCCTACCCTTCAGCCTGTCCAGGACATTACACCGATATTCTGAACTAGTTTTCTGGGCAGGCCTCAGTGTCTTTTTCCTAATATCAGCTCTTTCAAAGACAATGAATCAAAGATTTGCCTCCCAAACACTTAGACCTGTTTAGCCAATACCAACCAAAACACCACAAAAGAAGCTTTTCAGTGAATCTATTCACAGGACACGGATAAGGGTAGAGAACAATTTTCTCAAGAAGAAATTCTCTAATATAGGGTAGTAAGATAAAAACATGGTACATACCTGGGTTCATGGATACAGTGTAAAAGATGAATTTTCATGTTATAAAAGCAAGCAAATAAAACCAAGTAGTGAAGTTCAGAACTGATGGCCCTTTGCAATGTTTAGCTCTGCTCAGAAATTCCTGGAGAATATTGGTGCTGTGTTTACAAGGCTGATTCACCTTGTAGCCAGCCACAGCCCCTCACGCCACGGACACACTCTAACACCACACCCATCTTCTATCAGAATTAGTATGAGTTGTGATTCATTTTATATAAGAAACTTTAAAATATAGTTTTAAATGACACGTTCAGTTGATGCCTGTCTCAGTCCTATAGTCAATGGGGTGGTGGGCTGGTCTTGGTGAGAGGTGCCTTGTCAGCCTGAGATTTGTACATTTTGTGACATAAAACACGTCTAATTATTCAATAGAACAGCTGCAGGATGGCACAAGGATTTGCTTTCTTATAAAATATGAAGCCATGCCCAAGGACATCACTAAATTGCCACTTCATCTTGACAGCCCAAATTACCACAATACCATTTGTTCATTGCCCCAATGGAGCTGCATACCCTGCAGAGGACTGGCCAGGATTCCACTTGAGTCACGATATGCCACACCACAGCACCACACCATAGCCCTACTACACACTACCACAACATACCACCATTACATCACAGCAGCAGACCATAGTGCCACACCACATCAGCACAGCATNATACCGCATCACACCACAACACTGCACCATTGAGCTATGCCATACCATAATACCACAACATTGCACCCTATCACAGCACAGCCATAATATAATCATCAAATCATATCAACCCATANAAAAGTATACATGTTGAATTACAGCATCACAGATGCCAAGCACTAACCCTGACCACACCCCAGTATGTCATGCCAGATCACACTACCCCCGTTAACATCAAATCCCACATGNGGGGGTTGGGGCAGGGAGGATGAATATATTAGGTTCAAGGCTTCTTAAACTTTTTCTTGTGACCCCCTTAACCTGAGAAATTTTTACACACACTGGCATATATATATATATATACATATATATATACAGATATATATATATCTGTGTGTGTGTGTTTACTGACATCATAAAAATTGAAACAATTTTACATATAATTTTAGCATTTATTAAAATAACATATATTCTAAGAAGATAGGTATACTTATTTATGTCTACATAAAATATTAGTTCTTTGCTGAATATTTGGTACTGTAGGATATTATCTTCAACATTTTTTGGACTTAATCAATATTTTTATTTTAGGCTGAATGTTTTTTTGACACATATCAATAATCCCAGAACATGGGGGTTAGAGTCAGGGTGATCATGAATTAAAGGCCAGCCTTGGCTACAGAGTGAGTTTGAGGCCAACCTGGGATACATGAGACCCTGTCTCAAGAAGACAAAACCCATGTTTTTAAAAGTTTAGAAATATTCAGTGCTGACACTGATGACACTTGGTATAAACATGCAGTATAAAATGACAGGTGCATGTTTAAAGCCATTTCACNACTTGTTTGAAATTCTCTCCTATTCCCAAGCCAAGATTCATTTAGCAACTTATTATGAAATTCAAATCAGAAACTCAAAAGCAGGGTTTTTTTTTGCATGTGTATGCATTTGTGTTGTGTGTGCATGTGTGTATGCATATTCACATTCATATTCCAGATGCATGTGGAGGCCAG
>LZPO01027515.1:181876-197906 GCA_001675575.1 Neotoma lepida | reverse complement strand
GACAAAATGTCTTGAATTGAAAGATATTTCTTCATATGTCAAATACCAGAGGTGCTTAATATGAAAAAGTCTCTCTTTTAGTTTCCTATGACGACTGTAACAGTGATCCCAGATCTGGTGGGCTGAAACAGTGCAAATTTATGACCTTACTTCATGGAAGTTAAAAATTAAAATATCAGGTCCTATGGTGTAGCTTGGATTCTAACGGCTCCCTTAGGGGAGGTGAGTGAGAAGGCACAATGTCAATGACTCAAACACCAGGAATCCGTTGAAAGCAAATAATAAACTCATTTATTCAGTAACAGGGAAGGCCTTATATACCCTTCTCCCATCACCCAGTCTGTGTGGTCNTCCCTCATTGGCTGGGCATGATCAGGAACTCTGACAGACAGCTCTTGTTGCTAGGCCCTCAGGCAGACTCCAGGTTGACTCTTAAGGAGTACGTTATGTGCANGCCTTGGCAACTGGTCTGAGCCAATTTCCTCAACCCTATGGGCCTGTCCTACTACACTATAGGACCAAAAGCAAGAGATTCAGAAAGCGNTATGCTTTCTCGTGGATGCTTAAAGGACGTCTATATCTTACCTTCCTACCCTTTCAATCTTCTATAAACTGCCTCCGTTTTTCCTTTTAGCTAATGGCCCTGTTCATCACTATTGTCTCTCCTCCTTGTATCTTCTACATCCTTTATCATATCTCCTTTGCAGAGACTGATTCCTCTTCCTCTTCACTCTTTTCAACCGCTCCTGTGGTTACTTTTGTCCTGTTGGGATAATCAAAAATAAACCTCCCTCTCGTTTCAAGACCCATTCATCAATCATATCTATAAAGTGCTGTATGTAGTAAACATATTCACAGGTTTGGGGGTAAGACATGGAAATCTATAGATGCATTGCTTTGCCTACTATAGCAGCCCTGCTCAACTATTTTTCTGTTTATAGTATATATTTACATATGAGTTCTGAAGATGTTTATCCAGTCAGGTTCAGTCCGTGTTAAAGGAGGCATTGTCGAAACCCAAAATATGGTGATGAATAAAATTAATATGAGACGTCAGATAAAGTTCCTTTCCTTTTTAAGCATTACCCTCCTATACAGATACATTGGAAATTTAAAATCTCCTAAGCCATTCTAAAATGGCACCCTGCCAGTATTTGCACCCAGAAAAGAACTTCTGCAAACATCAGTGCGGGGCTGTGTTGACAAAGACTGTAATGGTTTAGAAGGTGAGTTCTTTTTATTTGAAAACGAGGCAATTCTGCTGTCACCTAATGCATCTTCATACTGTCAAAGCTTGTATGTAAGTGGAAGTCAATAATGCATTTNGTTATGAGCTAACAGCCACAATTTTTCCTCTAAAAGCATTTTCTTATCTCGTAAGACATACACCTTTGCAATCCCATTTTATAGGTGCAGAAAAGAAACTATGATGCTAGAAAAACAAGTTCACTGGCTCCTCAACACAGCTGAAACCGACATCCTACCTCGGTCTTCTCAGACACAGATGCAGAGAAAAGATGGCTTCAGTTACCACAAAACTGGGTCCCAGCCCATGTGCTGAAGGCCGTATTAGAAAATCANCTGAGCATGAGTTAGAGAGCAAGCTAGCAAGCAGTCTTCCTCCACAGGCTCTGGTTTGGGACCTTAAGTGCTTGCTGTGACTTCCCTCAGNAACAGACTGTGATCTGAAAGTGTCAACTAAGCCTGTCCTTCCCCTAACTTGCTTTTGGTCAGAATGTTTTAGGGAAGCATCAGAAAAGCAGACTGGATTGTTTTACCACTTATGAATTCATTCCAAAGACTTTGGATTGGGGGATGGAAAGTCACTTTCTCTTTTATTGAGTTGTATCTGAAATATGTGTGTGTGTGTGTGTGTATGTGTGTGTGTGTTTTCGTGTGTGGTATATTTTTGTTGTTGTTGTTTTGTTTTGTTTTGCATTGAGCAGAGGTGCACATTCTCCATTACGAAGGATTCCTGAGCATTGTCTCAATGGACCCACAGCAGGAATATGCTTTATACACCTTCAAAATGGCCACTCCTCTCTGCATAGTCTTCTGCCCTCAGATGAGAACACACAGACTGAATAAACAGCTAAGGTGTGTGTTACTTGTTGAGCTCAGGGCAGAACACATGAAAAGGAAGTAAGTAATGCCTTCTTCCATTGATGCTCTCTTTTACAACAATGCAGTTTTGTGTTCTAATGAACCCAGGCTTAAGTAATAAAGGTTTCTTCTGACATCCAAGNCTGGCAGTGTCTTGATTTCATAATTGTCCAGTTCTGATTGAGTTCATGAAAGAAAAGACACCATTCATAACAGTCATTTTAGAAACATTTGATGGGACTTCCAAAGCCTTCTAGGCACATTTACGTGATCCCCCATTTGCTTGGTGTGGAAAAGCAATTACTCTGTGGAGATGGTGCAGTCGAGTCTGTAAACAGTTATTACATTTCAATTAGAGCTGCATGAAACTCTACATATTTGGTTTGCAGGAAATTAATGCAAATCTTTTTTGATGTTTCAACTCTCAAGGGGGCTTATCCCACACATTTGGCTCTGGGCACAACACTCAAACCCTTTCAAACATCAAAGACTATTTTCCCAGCATAAAACATTTAGCCTGGGGTTAAATTTTCCTAAAATACCGGTCTGTACTCAAACTCCCAAGTTCTCAAGCTGCATGGAAGTTTTGCCAAGAGAAGTCAACATAGCTAGCTTTGTAGCAGGGAAGAACTTTCTGCAAAGCTTTTATTGGGAACATGCTCTGGGTCTACCCATTGCCTTGGTTGAGAATCCATAAATCATTGATGCAAACCATTTTTTTTTGTCATGGAAGATTGAGAAAAAGAGAATTAACGCAGGTTAAACACCTATCATGTTCCCATCCCTTTTCTTGAGTGGTTGCATTAAATTTATCCATTAACACCAGGAGGCTATGCTCCTCTTTATTCAGATGAGAAGCATTCACACTGCAAAGAAGGAACTTCTTAGGTTACAAAGATGGGGGGGTAGCACCGTGAATGGATGTAGAGCCCTCTTTTTCTAAAGCCGTTGGCACTTCTGTCTCCCATTGAATAAGGATATGGGTGCTGTGGTTCATGTTGGCAACCTTCCCATGATTTTCCCTTCTGTTTCCAGGGTCCTTCACTTCTCTCGGGTGCTCTTCAAAGAAGCTGAGCTGGTCAACTCCTCTTTGTGTAAGTGCCTCCACCTCCCTTTGAGGAAAAAAAAAAAACATACAAATACCACACTCGGAGGATAAAGGAACCACTCTGTCTCTCCCAGGATGTGTCACATATGGTGGGGTGGGGGTTGGGCAGGCAGAGCAAGACTGCAGGCAGAATAGAGGACTTCGCACTCCCATCGCGTCCCATGAAAAATAACATATGGACAGAACATTTATTCAGAGGGACTGATTTGCTTCTAGCTGCTCTTCAGCAGCTGAAAGAGAAAGAAAGAAAGAAAAAAAAACAGAAAAAGCCTTTTAACCGCCATCTGAAAATACTCCCCCAACAAGAGAAATAGAGTTGATCTTTTTTCAGACTGCAGAATTAACATGAGNAAATCTGAGTCACAATGATTCCATTTCAATGTGTTCACTGAGCTCCTGTTGCCATGAATCTACCTCTCTGCCAGGGATGGCACCACAGTCTGTCCTCAAGAACGTGTTTTATATTTTTGGAGAAAAGGCATTTAAACATGTTGTGTTATTTTTTACTGTTTTCAAATTAATCCTCTGTTTAATCATTGCTTTATATTTTTTAACCTTCTAAACTTCTTAACACATATACCCCAAAAGTCATTTCAGAAAATGAGAACAACTTCCTGACCCCCATCATTTATTGTTTCCAAGGCCGTTTGTTTCCTATCACCCTGGTTGTTGGTTGAGATCCGGAATGATTCACAACTCTTGGCACTGCAAAATTCCTCAGGCCCAGAAAAAAAGACATTGCCAGGAAACAAATTAAAAAGTTCAGTTTAAAATTGTATCTACCCTTCAAGCTCCTGGTACATAAAAGTATTCACAGCTTATGTCTAGGCTAGATTTAATTTAAACCACATGAGAATGAAAAGGGATTAGCCTCCTGGAAGTTTATTGAGTTTTTAAAACAGAAATCCAAAGGGAATGAGAAAGCCTATAGTTGTCTTTTAAGAACATAAATGTAAGGGGCTGGAGAAGTGGCTCAAAGACTTGCTGTCTTGGCTGAGGTCTTGGGTTAGATTCCCAGCATCCTCGCGGTGGCTCTCAACCACCTATGTCGCTAGCTACACGACCTGACTCATTCTTCTTATTTCTGCAAGGACCAGTTATGCATGTGGTACATACATACATGAAAAGGCAGTAAGTAATGCCTTCCATTGATGCTCTCTTTTACAATGCAGTTTTGTGTTTTAATGAGCATGGGCTTAAGTAATAAAGGTTTCTTCTGACATCCAAGGCCTTAAAGATTTCTTCTGACATCCAAGGCCAGAAGTGTCTTGATTTCATGAAAGTCCAGTTCTGATTGACTTCAAGAAAGAGAAGACACTATTCATAGCAGTCATTTTAGAAACATTTGANGGGATTTCCAAACCCTTCTAGGCACATTTACGTGATCCCCCACCTGCTTGGTGTGGAAAAGCATTCATACATGCAAGAAAAACACTAATACAAATAAAATAAATCTTTGAAAAAGGTTTGAAAAAGAGAGTATGCTTGTGAGCTTTTCTCATTCACTAAGTACTAAGTACTCATAGGAATGGCCCTTCCTTTTATGCTAACCATGATAAGCCATGACTCTTTTAACACTAAGCAAGCATTCATCACCTTCCAGAACAAATGAGATCATTTCTTTCTCCCTATCAAGGTTTGCTCCTTTTTCAGCCCATTGTTGGTGAGAACATGAGGTTCCATCTTACCTTGCAATTGCTCCTTTAATTACCTGTTTATCTGACCATTTGAAGACCTTCCAAAAGAAAGCCTTTTCAGTGAGAGCTGATCCTAGGAAGAGAAGTAATGAAATTCAGACCCAAGAAGTCAGAAAACACAAATGCTCATCAGTACACCAGGCAGGCTCAGGAGAAATGCAAATTTTCATCAAATCCTGTTGTTGAGAAAAATAAAGCAGATCTCTTTTTCTGTTTTATTTATTGAAAATTGAATTTTTTTCATACAATATATTCTGATTATGGTTTCCCCTCCCTCGACTCCTTCCAGATCCTCCCTCACCCCCTCCCACTCAAATCTGCACCCCTTTTTCTCTCTTTCGTTAGAAAATAAGCATATAAAAATACTAAAATAAAGTAAAAGTGAAAGATAAAATCAAAACAAATAAACCATAATAGGAAAAAAAACAAACAAGCAAACAAAAGGAAAAAGCACAGGAAGTGCATATAGACACAGACATATACATTTGTACACAGAGCACTCCCATAAAAACACAAAATCAGAAACCATAATGTATACACAAAAGACCTGTAAGGTAAAGGGAAGAAAACAAGCCCCAAAAATGCCAGTGAGTTTGTTTTGTGTTGGCCATTAAATCACAGTAATGAAGGCTAATGAAAAGTACAGTTTTAGCATACAAATATATTTATAGTTGGATGATTCTAGGTAGGTTTTCAAATATTACTCGATTCTTATGGAAGTATTCACTCATCTGTTTCTTTGTTTGTTTGTTTTTCTTCTTACATTTTCATGTGTGTCAATGATGTTTGTGTGTACATGTGTGTGTGTGTGTGTGTGTGTGTGCATGCATTTTTCATGTGTGTATGTTGACACTGGAGGTTAGGGGATCATCCTAAGTCAGTTGTCTACCTTGTTAGGCACTATTTCTCACGTAGACTCTGATATGATTAGTCTCACTACCCAGCTTTAAGGCATTTCCTGTCTCCATGTTCCCATGTTGGAATTTCAGAAGGGCTACAAGTCACATNGAGCATTTACACTGGGCATTTACATGGGTTCTGGGAACCGAACACCAATCCTCCTCACTCACAAGTGACAAGCATTTTAACTCCTGAGCAATCTCCTCACCTCCAATTCCCTCATCTTGATGTTGCTGCTATTCTAGACAGCCCAGCAGTCCTATGGTAGGCTCTTCACCACATCAAGACTCATCATGGCTTTGATACACTGAGGGTATGAGCCAAACTGAAGTCCAACAAAATACATGTGTGAGTAGTGGACTCCCCGGTGTTCACGAATCTCCTTTAATGCTATGCTTTGTACGTCTCACGGGGACGTCTTGCCAACCACGTACAAAACTGAACTCAGGAGTTTCTCCTCTAAAACACTTTCTACGACAACAGTAACTTCCTCTTTGCAGTTGCTCACTCTGAGATGTTGGAAGCTCTGACTGACTCCTGATGACAAAGAAAATCTTTTTGACTAAACTTGCATCTCTGAAGCTTGAAAACTGTGCCCCATATCTAAATTGACCATGTAGTTCCAAGCTACCACTGAATCAGATCAAGCTGCATCCTAGCCATTCTCCCAACCCCCACCTTGCCCTGTTTTCTCCACACAGTATCCTGAGTAGTTGCTTTTGAACAATGATGTCACATCTTTGCTGCAAGCACTCTAAGAATCATCCATACTACAAAGAGGAAAATCCACATCCCTGATAATGGCTTTCAGAGTTCCACATATGCTATGCTCCTATCTCAGATCTCTCTACTGTGTATCATTTGTGCTCCTGGCTTTCNTTTCTCCGACCTTCTTTCTCTCTGCACTTCCAACAAAACACATACATCCCTGGCTCAACTTTTCTCTCCTTATAAAATGCCCCTCCTCCATTAATCTATGGAGGTCCTAGAAAGTCTCCTGTATGTCNCTCATAAGCTGTCACCTTATTAGTGACATTGATCCTTACCAACTCATTGAAAACATAATCTCCCTGGTTGTCAGCTCCTTCTTTGCTTGATTCTATCTTATCACTTCAAAAAACTATAGTTTGCTTATTATATTTCTCTTCCATTAGCTTTTGTTCCAAACTAGATAATAAGCTCTGTGAAAATAAGACTTTTTCTGATTTTAGTAAACACTATTCCCAGCATCTAGAACTGAGGCTGGTACAATATCTTAATGAATATTGACTAAAANGAAGGATAAAGAATTATAATATTTTCTCCTTGTGAAGGAAATTTTGTAGTGTGTTTCTCCCCAAATATCACAGTGTGACAAAATAAAAAATTAAACTAAAAAAAAAAAAACTTAAAAGATAATAGCAGCTCCACAAATAAATTTAACCAATGTACAAAAATCTATATGACATATTAAGGTGAATAGATAATATCAAAGAAAAAAAAAGACACAAGAGCAAATAGCTCAAAAGTGACTGTTCATACTGATTTGAAGAAAATGGAAGTGACTTGCTGGCCACTGACCTGCTTCCAATCAGTGACTCCTTTTCCTCCATGTTCTATGGCATGTAATCAGAGTCTCTTACTTTCTCGGTAAAATGCCTCTAATAAACCCTACCTCTATAAAACTGCCGTGAGAAGATGAAATGATATATAGTGCCTATATTGTGTGTGCCATGTAGGAGGCACCCTGTAATGAATGCTACACTTCCTCCCTGCCTGCAGACAGGGCCCAGAAGCACATGCCCCAGCACCAATAAGCACAGCAAATGTTCAGATCCTGGCTTTCAAATGCTCTACTCTAATAAAAAGAACAGGACTCAATGAAGAAGAAAAGAATATTTCAGGACTGAAACTGGAAAAATCCATATCAATCTAATATATATATAATTGCCAGAAAGTAAGGAAATGCTAACGAATGTACCATGTGCTAGAGGATGCTGTTCATNGAGGGCACTGTGACTACATGGGGCCAGGGGATTTCACGAAATTCTCTGCACCTTCTGCTCATTTTGACTGTGTATCTGAAATGATTTTAATAAATGAATAAACAAAGCCTAATAAAGGTGGGGAGNAAAAAGGACAAAGGCAAGGTTTGTTGCCAAAGGAACAAAGGCAGTGAACTGCAAGACCTTCCAACAACCAAACCTGGATCCATTTGAACTTGAAAGTAAACCATGACAGGACTATAGTCATGCTGTAGTTAAATATGATTGTCAACTGGGTTAGTTTAAGAAGTGCCTAAGAGATTGCTGACGTGTACTACTGCATGCATCTATAAAGGAGTTCCCAGAAGGGATTTACCAAAGGAAGAGGACCAGTCTTGAATGTGAGCTGTGGGTGGCACCATCACACAGCTTCCCCAGCAGTCCAGACATCCTCTCTCTGCCTCCTGTCACCACGAGGTGAGCAGCCCTTGCTGTGTANCTGTGCTGCCTGAGGATTTACTTCATTAGGGACCTCAAACCAAGAGAGCCAAGGGCTGTGGCTTGCTAACCATGGACCAGAATAAGTCTCCTTCATGTCTTAAATTGTCTATGTTGAGAATTTTGCCATAATGTTAAAAAACCTAATCCAAAGCCAAAATGCAAAACTAAATATTCATAAGCCCACGTGGATGTATGTAATCATCTCAGTGGGTCATTAAATGGAGAGAGGAGAGATCTTGAGAGAGAAATTCCAGTGAGGAAGTGAGGAGTGAATAAGTCCTAGGAGGCAACACTAGAACACTGCAAGGTCCCATGATGGACACCAAAAGCAGCAGGGAAACAAAGCGTGTGCCTATGTATCTTCCTCAAATGTGTGCTAATTACTGATAGTTCCAACTCTGTAGGCAAATCTACAAAGTCTCNGAAACATCTCCTTCTGAAAGATATAGCTTAACTCATNATCTGAGTAGGAATCTATTAAANGGTTCCTCTTAAGGAACAGGATTTGGAAGAGGATAAGTAGTAGCTTTANAGTGAAGAAACCTGGTAAATAATGTCTTCACCGAGTAATCAGAGAAACAGCAAGGGATATTCATGCGGCGAGAAGGGAGTATTGCATTTGTGGCATTGGTCTGTGGCATCCGTCAGTCTATTCATATCAGGTGAAATGTTCAGATAAATGAAATTGATGGATATGCTGCAAAATACCTGACCAGGCTCTTCATGAAAGAAGAAAATTAAAGAATAGTCAGAGAGAAAACTATTGGCATATGACTGGCTGATGCAAAGGTAGTATTTTAGACTAGAATCTGAAACTGATAAAACACATAAAGAGAAACAGGAGATTTGAATAAAATCTGTAGTTTAATTCATTATATACCATTTTGTATTTTTCATGACTACACTATCATTAGGCAAGGTTCCATTACTATGAAAAAAAGATAGTAAGAGGGATAAAATTATGGTTTTACTATCTTTGTATTTTTTGGGGGGATTTCAATGACAGCATTTCTCTGTGTAGCCCTATAAATATAGACCAGGCTGGCCTCAAACTCACACAGAGATCTGTCTATCTCTGCCTCCTGAGTGCTGAGATTAAAGTCGTGTGCGACTATTGCCTGACTATAATTCTTATTTAAAAATAATCTCATTAAAATATTTTAAAGATACAAAAATTTCTTAGGACTAAACAAGATGATGGCTATGAAAATATTTATAAATTATATAGCACTATTGTTATGTAACAACAATGAAAAGTGGTGATAGTGGTTGTAAAATGTCAACAATGAGGTGACTTGAACAGACCAGCCCATGAGGTAACCAACCAAATGTCCCCAACACAGACACAATAGATTCAACATAGCAAAATAAAGCTGCCCTCAGCTACCAAGATGACCTTGTGAGCTCCTCAGCATTTAGTCTTTGTCTGTTTGTGGAGTCCTCCAATAGGGACATCCACAAGGAACAGATCAGTGATGAGTTACTTCCACACTAACTGCAGAGTAAGGTCTTTGGATTCCTTTTTGTNTCTTTGTTTTTATGATAAACATGGAACAAAAGGAGTTTTAGTGATTTGGGATGCTTTAAGAGCAGTTAATAAGTGTTTGGATGACAAGTTAGGCCGTTAAAGACACTGAGAAATCTGCTTTGCTGCTGTGCATGGATTACCTGGAGGAGGNTGGCAGCTACCTTGTGAGGATAGTCAAACAATTCATGTGGGAAGAAACTGAAAGCTCCTGCCAACTATCAGGACCACGGAAATGGAANCAGGTCCTGCAGGTCCAGACAAGATGGTGCAGATGGTGACATCTCCACTGACATCCTGACTATAATATTGGAAGAGACCTTGAGGTAGGGTGACCCAGTTAAGCCACAACCATATTGTTTACCCAAAGAAACTATGAAACAATAAAAGCTTATTGCTTTAAACCACCCACCCATGAAGTAATAACGATGTACTGGTAGACAACCTATATAATTCTCTTTGAAAAATGAACAATAAATATTCGTCTAGGATAAAAGCCTAGAATTGTTAGTCTGATATTAGATGAAAGTTCAGGGGCATTCTGGCACAGGCTTCTTGGGAAAGGCAACCTGCTCTTTGCTCTCTTTCCTTCTTCTGCTTTAATTGTATGATAATCCAAACTCAGTNTTTAAATGTGAGGTTTTGCTGCTCTTCTGTTTCTTTTCTTTACTATGTTACTCTTTTATAATTTCTCAGGCAGAATCACGCTCTGTGGCGGAAGCTAGCCTCAACCTCCCGTTCCNCCAGCCTCAGCTTGCCTTCTGCTGAGATTATATGTGCTCACCACCACACCTTGGCTTGCTGTTTTTTCTGACGCAGTGATAATATGCAAAGGAAGCCTGGAACTCAAAGAGCAAAGTTGGAGTCTGTGTCATTTACAAACACCAGAGACAAACTTGGCAGGACACGCCGGAATGCAGAAGGACAATGCATGAAGAGTACTCTTCACTTTGCAGAGAATCTTTGGATGGTTTTGGTTTTATTCTTTGCCTATTAACATCAAAGCCTCAAGGGTCTCTTCACGGAAACACTGTTCAGAAGCTACATTTTTATGTACAAAGGGAAGAATCGGAGCACGATGNGTTCATATTCAGAATAGAAGTCTACCTATTTCTTTGCCGCTTCTAGCCATATGATTCNAGGAGTCGCACATTCTTCTATCTTTGTGTGGTTGAGGGTCACATGAGGATATGTGAAACACACTTGCTAGCATCATTGGAACTTCTCAAATTTCAGGGCTATTTAAAAAAAATGAGAGGTATTATGAAGGTTGCTTCTTTTGAAATGAACAATTCAGTCTCTTGCTACTTCTTTAATTCAGGTAAATGATTTGAATGTTCCAGAAAGATCTTAAGGACAGATTCCAGGGAATGAGGGCTAACCACTGATTTCCCAGATTGTCNGTGTGTTAAGCCTGTAACTGGTGCACAAGATCACGTCTTTGTCTCCCTCAACAGCTATTTAGTGAAGCTCAAGTTCTTCATTTTGCCCTCTATCACCCTTTCTGCAATAGATACTTTAAGCTGAGAAGCAATTTCGTGTGCATCACCTGCTCTATTAGCCCAGGCCAACACTAATGACATATTTTAATAGAAAAATGGGCAGTTGGGCATCTGAACTTCACCCTGTCGTGAATCATTCCTGGCAGCTGGGTTTTTATTCATGGTTTAATGGAAACCTCTTCCTTGATAGAAGCCAAGAGACACTCCTTTGCTCAGGCTCTCCGTAAAGGTGAAATGGAAGTCTGTGCAGGCAGGCTGCTCCGCTGGAATACATTTATTTCCCCAGGCTTCCAGCCACAGCAGTGAGCGAACAAATGATTCTCACCTACGCCTTTATGTGCACCATAGGAGAGCAAGTTTATAGGATCAGATAACGCTCATCTGACCTGACTTTTCCCGGCCCCATTTCAAGTCACTGCAAGGGCTTGTGTGTTTTAAGTTTCCCTGTGTAATCCTTAAGCCTTAGCCCTGGGCTATTTGAAAAAAATAGGTGTCCGTGTTTGTGTGTGTGTGTGGGGGTGTGTGTGTGTGTATATATATATATATATATATATATATTGTCTAAAATGTTGTGAGAGGTGGGCCTGGCATCATCATCATCATCCTCATCATCGTCATCATCATCATCACCATCATCATCATCATCATCATATCCTTCCCCTTTACAGAGAATCGACCTCAAAGGGTTTTCTTTCCCAGCTTCTTAACTTCTCTTCCAAACATAATGATTCCAGACAGACGGAATAACTGACCACTGATCCATCATGGTTTTAATCATTTACAGTCTGATTCTTGCACAGTGGTGTCTGATATTTGCTTTTGAAGAATTTTTTCCTTGGGAACACATTCAATCCAGTATTTCAGAGTCATAAATTACCCATGTTTGGAGGCCTCAGACAGCAGGGATTATTTCGTCCTTATTGAAAATAATGAGCGATATGGAACATTGCCCTTGACTTGGATTTAGGATTTAAGATAATAAGTGGGGCTCAACATAATGGGCTCATATCTTTACAAGAAATGAAATATATTGGGGTGGGAGGGTGATGAAAATGCAGAGGGACCTGGGGGGGGGAAATATCAGCATTTGTACAGACAGTTCCTTGTTTATTTTTTCAAGACTGAGAAAACCAGTATGCCCCCTGCCCCAGATGCTTACTCAGGCACAGTTATAGTTACAACAGGAAGCAAGCAAAGCTTCCAGCAGTGGTTGTGATCATTCTGAATCATCAGAAGAAATTGGCTTCTCCTGAATAGTGGATGAGCTAACCCTCATCTACTCTTACCTGAGACACTGTGCTGGAGGGTCACCAGTGTTGATGGCATAGATATATCACAAGAAAAAGCGATATTTTGACTGAAAATGTGTTTATTATCTGCATTTCGGTACAAATAAATCATCACATGAGATTATGACACATTTGTTTAAATGTTTGTAGATGGAAAAATCTGTATTTTCATATGGGAGTATAGACATACATACCCTCAAACAAAGTAATGAATTAAAATATGAATATTTTTGCCATTGAAATAATACTGTGTGTAATAATTTTCTGTACTGAATGAAAGTGGTCTGAACTCCTGCTTCAGTTAAACCAGAGATTATGACAATTTTAAAATGATGTATGATAATTCTGCCTTGGGCAATGTACTGTAAGAGTTAAAGCAGTTGCTAACCTTTGATTTCCAGGATTATGCTTTGAGAAATCTTTTGTATCCTCTTTGATTTTCTGCAAGGTTGGACAGACTGCAGCCTGGAGACTGCCACCTGCTTCAGTATGGCTTGTAAGCTAAGAATGATTTCTATATTTCTAAATTTATTTTAAATTCAAGGAAGAATAATGTTTTATGACATGTAAAATTGCATAAAATTTAAATTTCATAGTTGATAAATAAAGTTTTATTGGCACGTGGCCATGCCCATTTGTTTGCATACTATCTCTGTCCTGTCTCTTATACACATCTAGATGTGTATAAGAGACAGCTGCAGAAAGCAGCCGTATGGCTCTTGCTGCCTGAAATAGTTATCTGTGGCACTTAGCAGAAAAAAAGCATTGTTGTAGGACTGAAAGTTATATAAAGAGTTTGGCACAGGGGTGTAGAGAGAGGACACAGAGAGATATTGATACTCATGAAAATGAATGTATGGCTATATAATATAGACAGAAGGAAGGACAGTCTAGACATAATCCCAGCACACATGCATGCCCCCTCGATTAACAGAAGTGTGTGTCAGTGATGTAGTTTAACCCACAGGCAACCAGACTCTTTTTCCCAACAGTGGATTCAGCATCCATTCTTGAAGTAAAATTTTCCTGTAGATAATATTTCCTCACTAGTTGTCAATATTGTTTACTCCATGGTGAAGATTACTGTGTAAATAAGTAGAAGCGTGTCAGCAATTCTAATAATGACAAAAATGCGTTCTATAAGCAAGCTTCCTGCTCCAACACTAGGCTACTGAAGTAACACTGGTGGATAACATAAAGTTGCACTCCGAGATGGAATGGAGGTCCTTTGCCTCTCTTCTTCCATGAGAAAGCCTTTCTTCAACAGGTGCCCCTTCTGTCAAAATCTACCTCGAAGTGTGTTTTTAATTTTTTTAACAGTCTTATAAAAAATATAGGTAATTGTGACTAGGGATATCTTGTGTTACTAGTGTGAAAATCTCATACAAGCATAGGCTGAGAGAAACCATGAGGAAAACCTTGGAAATGTGTCTTCCCTTCCTGTNGCCTTTGTGGCCACAGGGGCCTACAGGAGCTATCTACTGAGAGAACCTTTAGATTTCTAGCTAAGTAATTTCCATTGCAATTGCTTTTAGTTCGGGAGGCATAATAGTGCCATGAATGCCCTACTAGTCTTTTGACTTCTTTACAAGAATCTATGGCCTACCATGAAACAGACATAGGATTAGGCTCTGGGTAACCATCAGGAAATAAATCAAAGAGGAGTTGTGTTGATTTTACACTTTAATGAAAGGAAGTAAATAAAAATTGCATAAGAATTTATTAGGCCATGCTTAGTTTTATGTGATGATGGAGGCAGACACACACCTGATGAACAGGATGAAGTGTTCCTAGAGAGGCCTTCTTTTTGAAACAAAGAGCTGAGCCACCAGGTTCAATCCTGTGGGAAACAGAAGAACATTGCACAGTGAGTCAGTGGCTCAAGCAAATTCCTTATCCTGGCAGTGAGTAAGCTATCCTCAATGAAATAAAAAGTGATCCAGCCATCCAGGGACCTGATTCTGAGTAGGTCAAGAAACAAAACAATGAGTTACATCAAAGCCAAGTGTTACTGGGCTCAAAAGGACACTTATTTGTTTGGGAATTAGGTGGTTCTGCCTTCGTGTTTTTTACTCTCCAGACCAGACAGAGGCTGGACAGGCCCTGGAATGCTTTCTGTTGGGAATAGGGAGAGGAGTACGTGGAATGTGTACTGTACTGTCGGCACTGCCATTCACACTGAGAGAAAACATGCCAAAGGAACCCTCGACAATGGCTAAGGATGCAGACTGCTGAAAATGCCATGTGAGTTTAGCTGGTCAAGATAATGTATGTGAGGAGCAACAAGAGATTCATAAAAAGGAACTGTTCCATTTTAAGGCAGAATTTATAAAAAAAAAAACAAAGGAATAGAGTGTTTATGGGTTGAAAATTAAGTTTATCATCTCAGGCTTTGGGGCAAACAATTATAAAAGCACATGGCGTCAGGGCAAAGATCAAAGCTAGGATGCTGCCAGTAAAATCCAGCCTTAGGGGAAAGATCATATTGTGTGGCTTTAGAGAGGAGTGAAGATTCTGTCTCAGAGACCCTCTTTCTTACCTAGACAAAGGGCTTTAAGAGTCTTAACGCATTGTCCAGAGGACCTCACTGCTCAGCACAAATCTGAATGCAGAGTATCACAAAGAATGTTGCAAGTGTGACTCTTTAACGGAACCAACTACAATAAGAATTCATAAGAAACTCAGAAAGCATTTTAAGGTAATTGTGGCTGTGGAAGCGCCTCTAGCTTCAACTATTTTCAACAGAAATCCTTTATGTGGAAAAAGAGATGGCTGTCTGGCTTCCCAACGTTTATGAGCAGAAAGAGACTGAGAAAAAGCCATTCAGCTGTGAACACAGGCCGTAGCTAGTCAGGAGGATGACTCACCAAAGAATATGGGAAGTCGGTTTCAGCAAATGGAAAAGAACCCCACACAAGGACTGAAAACAGGTGTTCGGTTGGATTTTATGACTGCTCCCATCTCCCGTTTGCCTAAGGTATGAGTTGCAGTTGGTGGGTGTTTTGTGTACAATGTGATAAGAGGTGTTCAAAGAATTTGTTTCTTGCTTACAAAGCTTCAAATCAAGACGAGCCATCCTCCAATGGGCAACTAAGAAATTTTCTTCTGAGAAATCTCTTCTTTTTTAAACTTTCTTTTTATTTATTCTCTGTATCTTTCACAGCATGCCTCCTGATCGCACCCATCTTCCTCTGTCTCAGAATAAAGCAAAATAAAATTTAAGGGGAAAAAGGGGGCAGGGAGAAAGGGAAAATCTCATCTCAGAAGCTGCAGTGTGACACNGTGAGTCACGCAGTAAATCTGTTTATCCATACATTTTTACATGCAGGTGTTCATCACAAAGAATCATTGGTCTGGTTCAAGGCCCTTGGTCTCTGCTGCACCATTGATGTTGGGCCCTCACTGGGATTCTTCCTGGACATCCTGTTGTTGCCCTGTGTC
>LZPO01027515.1:150763-161676 GCA_001675575.1 Neotoma lepida | reverse complement strand
GAGGCATACTGCTTCCACTGTCATAATTCATGAGTAAATAAAATATGCTTGTTGCATTAATTTGTTCTATTCATCTTGCCTTTCTCCTTCCTCTACCAAATGTCTCTAGTGTTATGGAGTTTCTTCTGCCAATTTCCTTCAAAAGAGAGTATTATAGCATAATTCAGACTTTTCAAATAGTATGAGTAGTCATATATTTATCAAGGAAAGAACATCCCAAGTCCACTGTATTTGATAAGCCTACTGAACATGTAAGAAATGAATAATATATTATTTATGCAAATTATACTAGAATATTTGGGAAGAAGAAAACTTCACAATTCTGATGAAGCCAATATTAGCCTAATACCAAATTTCAAGAAAAGCAATATTTTAAAAGGAAACCGACAATATTTCTCACGAACAAAGCCATAAAAGTTCTAGGTTGGCTTCTTTCTCTTCTTTCTTTCTTTCTTTCTTTCTCTCATTTTTTTTGTCAATTTGATACAAACTGGAGTTATCTGAGAGGAGGCTACTGCAAGTCAGAAAATGCCTTTTTAATACCAGCCTGTGGGCATTTTCGTGATTGAGAGTTGATGTGGGAGGGACAAGCCCATTGTAGGTGGTACTACCCTTGGGTGATGGCCCTGGCACATATATGAAAACAGACTGTGTAAGCCAGGAGAACCAAGCCAGTAAGCAGCACTCCTCCATGGTCTCTGCTTCAGTTCCTGCCTCTGGGTTCCTGTCTTGACTTCCCTCAATGATGAACTAAAGTTGAACCAAAATGAAATAAACTCTTTCCTCCTCAAAGTGCTTGTGGTCATGGTAGTTACCACAGAAACAGAAACCCTAATTAAGACAAGCTCTTAGTAAAATGTCAGAAGATTGAATTCACCACAATGTTAATGAATAATACACCATAGCTAAGGAGAGTTTATCTCAGTTGGAAGAGGGAACCTAAAATTCAAGAAAAATTNATATGAATCATTATATTAATGATATCAACAAAATTTTTTTAAATCTCATTAGTCAGAGAAAAGGCATTAGTCATAGATCCAAAACCAGTCTTTATTTTTAAAAATATAATTATCAGCATTCTGGAACTAAAATCTGTTTTTCCAACATGGTAAACAAGGCCTATAATTAACCANAGCTAACAGTCTTAATCTTGAAGGCTGGATTCATGCCCTAAGACCAAGAATAAGGCAAGTGACACACTTCCTCCAACAAGGCCACACTCTTAATCCTTCTCAAGTAGTGCCACTCTCTGATGACAAAGCACTCAAATACATGAGCTTATGGTGGTCATTCTTATTCAACCACCACAATAATATCAATGTGAAGTTAGGTAAATACGATAATGCAGCAAAGGAGTCTAGAAAAAGAACTCCATATTGGACTGATTACAACCTTTATCATCAAGCTAACTAGACTTAGAATCATGTGGGAGACATGTTTCTCGGTGTTTCTGCCAGGATATTGCCAGAGAGGAGTAATTGATGAGAGAAAACTTACCCTGAATGTGAGTAGCACCACTTTGTGGACTGAGGATTTAGGTGGAATAAGAAGTCGGAGAAAGTGAGTAGAGCAACTGCACCCATCTCTTTCTGCTTCCTGGTCTACCAGCATAGGAACTTGCAGCCTTATCCTCCGATCATGAGAGCCACAGCCATCACATCAACAGTGCTTTATCTGACATGATAGAGTATACCCTTANACTGTGGGCTAAAACAAACCCTCTCTCCCCAGTGCTGATTTTTGTCAGAAATTTGAATATAGAGATGAGAAAATTAACTTATACAATAAGTGTATATCTATTATATATATGTAATACCTATATATATATAAATATATATGTATAAATAATTGATTTTTTTAAAAGGAGAAATGCTAGTATCATTTAGTGTATTAATGTGTTTTCAACACTTAAAATGGTTGGGTTCCCATAGAACATAAAATGAATTAGATCCGTACTTTATACTATAAATGAAAATTCATTCTAAACAGATCATAGCTTATATGTGGAACTGAATGGTGCAGATCACCTACAAGAAAATGTCAGAGAAAATTTTTGTGACTTGACATGAAAAAAAAGGCCTATGTCTAAGTGTTCTCGTGGTATGTTCTTTTTAGTCAGGAACAATTCATTTTTTAATAGAATAAGCAAATATAACCAGAAATAAATCATTGGAAATATTTGTGTGTAGTGTTAATCACTCTGCTGTGAGGGTTTCTAATTCTTTTCCAATTCATTATCACTACTGGATTAAAGCTAGTTTCACGTATACTAAATAAGAGGAAGAACTTGTTTATTGAGAAGAATGAAGTCAAATGTCTTCCAGCGGCTACTGCTATGGTCATTTGGTTCAGCTTGGCTCTTTGATTCCCTATACCTTCTCCTCTTGCCCATGTACCCGCTTCGTTCACAGCTTCTCCNGATGAGAACTACAGCAGCTAGGAAACCTCATTCTGTGATGTTTCATGAAAAAACCCAGAGATACTTCACATTCCAAATCCATGAGAAATGTCACTGAGTGACACTAACATCACCAAGAAGCTTTCTAGCTGGTGATAGAAAATAAGGTTCTAGAGCTGCTATCAGGATATGATAAAAACTTTAAATAGAGACCAGCTGGGAGTGTTTAATTATGGGNAAACANGTGGCTGCTATTATAGAAGGAAGCAACAAGGTCTGAATGGCAGCCAAGAACTGGGGACGGGCTGACGTTGAGAGAGGTGTGGGATAATTATACAGCATATAGTANCCCATAGGCAAGATGGGAACCCGCAAGAGTTATTGCTCACTCTATACAATAATGCAAGGCTAGATGATTAAGAAGTTGAGGACAACCACCACACTAGAAACCATAACCCTTCCCAATTTCCAGATCTGAGTTATAGTTTGGACACTATAACAGATTGGCAAAGGGGAGGTGGGATCCTCAGGAAGGACTCTGAAATACTACATTGTACTATTCAATCAGCCCTTCCTCAATGAAAACTCCAAGCATTGTTGAAAATTCCTGTACACTGGGGAGAAGGTAATACTCAGACATTAGGAAATAGAATAGACACCATATCTAAGTTGATAACAATGCACTTACCAGAAATTTACCCTTGGAATGAGAAAACATGGGGCCAACTAGCAGTTGCTCATCTAGATTCAGCTTACAGTGGGCCCCGTGATCTATGTAGTTATTCACTGAACTAAAGGAATACTTAGAAACGATGAGGCTTACTCAGTGGCAGAATTGCTTTACTAGTTCCTTTGTCTACAGTTTTGTTTGTTTGTTTTTTTAAGGGCTATCAGAATAGTGAAGAAGAACTAAAATTTTTCACCTCCCTAACCTGAACAAAATGATAAGTCCAAACAAAATTGTGTCTAGGAGGGAGGCAAAGTTGCTGCCATTCTTAGCCAATGACACTGGGGTAATGATTCTTGTCATACCTTCTTTAATTCACAATCTCATCTCTTCCAGAAATATGATGCTGTAGCTGCTACGAAATCTTTTCATGAAAATTTTTGAAAGAAATCAGCACAGCCTCAGAGCACAGTACACAACTCTTTATTTAGTGAATAAATTTATTTCTCATAGCTTTGGGGGAGCCAGGACCAGAATCATGACCAGAAGTAGACTGTCTTCTCATAGTATAGACTACATTGTGTAGGGCAATTCCATATAGTCTGCCACAACAGAGATGGAAGAGACTGGGAACCATGTGAGTACCTTACAAATGTTCATGATAGGACGTCATCTCAATGCCTTCATTTGGTNGCACTAGATGAGAAAAAAATAGCAATGGGTGGCAGTGTTTGTTCCACNTGTGAGCATCCANATTGAGTAAAGACTTTGAGGTCATGCTGGTTTGCAGGATGTTCCAATATCCCTAACAAAGGGAACATGTATATCCTANCACTAAAAACGAAGGTCTATTAATCCAGACTGCTGGTAGGCTTGAATTTAGCCCACAGTAGTAACGGACTTTGCAANAAGTCCAAGCTACAGAAACATTAAGATATCTGTGATATGCTATGATATTCCCCACCTTACATTTGGACNGAAATGACATACTGTTTTCTGTCTTACATTAATTACTGNTTGGTCAATGACTTTTNNCCCATGGCAATANCCATGGGAGGTGTGGAAAAGGGGAGTATTGTAATTTAAAAAANNNNATCTTCTCACTTTTTCTTCACTCATCATGTCTGGTCCTCTGGAGCTTTGAGGAAGGTTTATCCCTTCATGCTAGAACACAATCAACTTCTATTTTATCTATTTGATAAAAATNTCAAACCAATATTTANTGTATCCCCATACCAAAAGTTAAATNTATTTACNATTTAATAAATTTTCAGTGCCAATATTCAAGTATGGTTTCATCACCGTTTCTTCTGCTTCTGTGCCTTTCCAGGTTTGGAAGAGCAAAAGTAGTGTCTCATTTTCTGTTTGCTGCCCTGTCAANTTGATCTATATTTAATTATTATTATTTATATTATTTAAACATACTTCTTAAAATTCAGAATTCTGAAAATTCTGCCAATTTCTGAAAATACATAAAGAGCTCAATTCATGCATGTGTGCATATATATGTCTATGTACGTACATATATGCATATAAATTTTCAGTTTTCTTTCTAGAAGTGACATACTACTATTCTGAGTATCATATTGCTAAGAAATAAGGACCAAAATGATAAACAACATCAACAGGACAACAAAGGCTAATTAAGTATAGGCTCTAAGCTTGAATTCTGGCACTATTTCAATTTTCAGTTCTTTGTTTATGATTCATATAATATTTTCCTTTAGATAAATTAATTAGTTGAATGTGTCAAGCTAGTTAAACTCACACTAAATATTTTCCCAAGAGAACCAAGTTGAAACCGGGTGCTATTAAAGCCTTCAAGTGAACAAAATCTGTCTTTAACAAGTCACACATTATTAATTGGAACTGAGCAGAGAGGCATATTTTTGGATGCTTGCCGAGAATAATTACAGGACTTCTTTTTTTTTTTAATTGTAACAAGATGAGTTAATCAAGGAAAACTCATCTGGCTTCCTTTGCCCAAAACTTGGGGATCTCAGCTATTAACCAACTGACCTGCTCAGTTTCAGGTAGAATTGAAAATGTTAAAGGGAACTGAGGTCATTCTTAGGTTTCAGTCAGCACCTGAGCTCTTTGCTTAATTTCTTCATTTTAAATACNCATAATATTTGATATCTAGGAAGATAATTTGAACACATTAACCTATATAGGTATATAGTCAGAAGAGAAGTAGCATTATGAAATATTTATTCCCAGGATGGCTAAAACTGACCAAAAATGTATTGCCTACTAGTACATTATATTAATTTTTANTATACTTTACATTTTAATAACACATTTTGATATAACAAAATTGATATAAATTTAAAAATAAGAATAATCTCAAAATAATCAAGTCATTGCAGGAAGCACTGATTGTATAAAGGACATGTGAGACATTTTCGGATTCACACTTGCTTAGCGTCCAGTCCTTCTCACATCTTTGTTTTGGTGATTGAAAGAAATGTCTTCCCTACATAGCACCTCCTACACCTTAATTAGAATCTCAGTTTCAAGATTTGTAACCTTGGGATGTCTGATGTAAACACAGGTAAACTGTCCATTGAAACAATCCCTAGAGCTTTCCAAAGTCTTGACTACATAGGAGTTTAGTGTTCTGGTCTTCTAATTACCCTTCTGTATTCATTGACTTTTGTTGCTGTAACAAAATACCCAAGAGAACAACACAAGGTAGGAGAACGCATTTTGGGTCACAGTTTTGGAGGTTCTGTGTGGTGACATAGTGTGTATCAAATAAAGCTTGCCTGAAGATCAGAAGACAGAGCCAGCCACTAGATTAAACATAGAGGCCAGGCAGTGGTGGCACACACCTTTAATCCTAGCACTGGAAAGTCAGAGATCTGTTTGGATCTCTGTGAGTTCATAGCCACNCTGGACTCCATGAGATTGATTCAGTCTAGGAGAGAAGCAGAGCNAGGCAGTGGCGGCACACACCTTTAATCCCAGCACTTGAAATCTCATGCCTTTGCTACCAGTATTGGGNAAACACACCGGCCTTTAATTCCAACACTTGCAANGAAGTGAAATGGCTGGGTGGAGAAAGGCATATAAGGTGTGAGGTGACAGGAACTAGAGCCCCTTTTCAACTGAGGACTCAGATGTTTTCAGTCAGAGGATTCATGGAGATAGGATCTTGCCTTCCATTCAGCCTTAGGATTCGGTAGTGGTGAGAAGTAGCTGTGGCTTGTTCCTTTGTCTCTCTAATCTTTNAGCATTTACCCCAATATCTGGCTCCAGGNTTTTTTTATTATAAGACCATTTAGGATTCAAGCAACAGTTCTCTTCTGTGGTGGTTTGGTTCTCTTTCTTGACTTGTGCTAATGAAAAGTCATGAAAGAGGGAGTAGGCTGGGTCAGAATTCTGCCTATAGGCTATAGTGCTTAGCAAACAGGGAGAGAGAATGAAAGTTAGAGGGACATAAGGGGATGTTCCCAGTGACCTCATCTTCTAAGTGTCCATTCAGTCACAAATGAATCAATGGATGAATGTAGTTAGAGCCCTGGTGATCCAATCACCTCTCAAAAGCCCATCACTGACGATCAAATCCTCGACACATTAATCTTTGGGGATGTTTGCAGGTTCAAAACTCCTTTCCTTTAACCTTCTCATTACCCAAATGAGTGATGCCCTCTTTTGCCTGGATGTGATGGAGTCCACAAGACTCTGATTGAATACTAGAGTATTTATCCTCTCTCCTCTGACTCACCAAACCAACTCAGGGGGATTTTGATTTAATACTAGTTGGTGATGGCCAACTTTCTGCAAGAAACTACTTGCTGCCAACCTATAATCAGACCCAGAGACAAGTGCTTCTCAACTTACCAAAGCCAACACAGAACATGAGTAGTTCTTAAAAAGAGCATAAGGGAGATGCAGAGGGGGCAGCTAATACTGACTTCACTAATTTCCACTGGTCTCCTGAAAATGTGGCTAAACACAGACCCACTTTACTTAAAACAAACTTCTTTCTTTTGTTAACTCTAACATAATAGTTAACAGAGGCAAACCAACCATTTTGGTACAATTTCATTTGGCATTTGTTAAAGGTTTTAGCCCACCTGTGGCTTAATTTGTGATGCACAACATAAAATAGGTCATACTATGAAATATCTGGAGGTATACCCACTGTTAGTGCTATCGCTGAGGCTGGGTCAAGATGAAGTCTGTCACTCTTCTTTTGGGAATCTTTAGTAGACCCTTAGGAGATGGAAAACAGCTAACTTCCCCTTAGCTATCTCTTCTCCATTGGTCTGCTGAGTTGTGAAGGAGAGCTACTTCATTGAAGACTACATGTTTGCTCAGAGTCAGAATATGGTTATACCAAATGTGAAAGCACAGAATAGAATGCAAGGGAGATGAGGTGTCTAATCTAATAGAAAAGACATTTGAATGGAAGAAACATAAATAACATCTACATCTGCATAGATGAAATTTTAAGTAACCCTTTAAAAATGCTTCCGAAATTTTATCCGCTCTCCACATCAGAAGATCTTGAAAGATAAAAGGACAAGCTAACAATTTACAAGAACAGGCCACCGGTTCTGAAGGGCCTTGATGATTCTATTAACACAGGCTTTGAAGTTGCTTACCATAAGGCACATATGTTGTCTATAGATAGAGCTTATGGTTGGCAAATATTCTAATAAAATTTATTTTGTTGATACTAGGAGGCAAGCCTAGAAATATATTAAAATAGCAAGATATTTTCAGACCTTAGAGTGGTGGTACACACTTATAATTCTAATACTCAGGAGACAGAGGCAGAGGATTGCCATGATTTAAGCCATCTTAATTTATATTGTGAATTCTATGTACCTGAGCTACATAGTTAGACCCTATCTCAACATAAAACAATATAATGTATTATATATATATTATAATCTTACTGTATTAAAAATATTAATATAACCCAAGCAATAAAGTTTTTGTACAATCATGTCTCTTTAATAAGTATGTTATTAGAACTGTGGGATGTGCCACAGTTTGAAAATTTTGAAAAAAAAATTTTCAAATATTTATTTTTTTCTTTCAGGGCAAAAAGTCAAATGACAGAAAGTATTGGTTACCATGAATTGAGAAAAATAACAACAAAACATCATTGCAGACAAAACAATATGTAGCTGTGTCTGACAACTTTTTGCATTGTGATAAGAAGCTAACAAATATGAAAGGGAGTTTTTGTATCTGCAGTTCTCATGGTATAAGGAAACAAACACTCACATAAAATATTGGTGGAATGTGAATAGAAATTTTAGGGGTGAAACTTAAGATTTTCAATGTGTCAACTCTATTCTAGCATCTGAAGTGATAAATATGTTAAATTATTAGTTGCAATCATCATTTCACAAAGTACATATATAGCAAAGCATCATACTGTTCAACATAACTACACANATATCTTTTCTTCTATTGAAGTAGATTGTTTTCATACAAGATATTCTGGGAGTATGGATTCCTCTTCTCTTCCTCCTCCCAGTTTCTCCCCACTTCCCCTCCCATCCAAATCCACTCCCTTTCTTCTCTCCTTAGAAAGCAAACAGGCATCTAAGGAATAATGATAAAATAAACAAAGAAATTGAGTACGACAATACTCAAGAAATAGAGGTAAAGAAAAAGCACAAGAAATGTGTCTAGATGCAGACACACACATTCACAGTCCTGGGAATCTCCCAAAACTCAAACTGGAAGATATAATATATACACTAAAGACCTGTAAGGTAGGAAATCAAAACAGAAAAACACCCTGATTTAATTATGAGACAAACCTCCAAAAATGCCAATGAGTTCATTTTCTGTTGGCCATTTAGTGCTGGGCATGGGACCTACCCTTAAGAGCAATCTGTTTCCCTACAGCCAAACATTAGACAGAGTCTGGGGAATCCTGCAGAAGAGGGGAAGAAAGGATTGTAGGCAGCAGAGGAGTCAAGAACACCACAAGAATCAACTAACCTGGGCTCAAAGGGGCTCACAGTGACTAAACTGATTGAGCCTGCATGGGACTGACGTAGGCACTCTGCATATATGTTGCAGTTGTGTAGCTTGGTCCTCTTGTGAGATTCCTAACAGGGAGAACAGGGATCATCTCTGACTCTGTTGCCTGCTTTTGGGACCTTTTCCTCCTATGAGATTGCCTCATCCAGCCTTAATAAGAGAGGAGGTAGAGGTACTCAGTCTTACTGCAACTTGATGTGCCATGTTTTGTTGACACTCATGGGAGACCTGTCCTTTCCTAAACAGAAACGGAGGGGGAGTGGATTGGGGGTTGGGAACAGAGGAGGGGGTGGGAGGACGGATTGGGAGGAAAGGAGGACAGGGAAACTGTGGCTGGGACGTAAAATGAATAAATGCATTTATTAAGAAAAAAAAAAGTGGTCTGTTTCACCAGTGAGACTTCGGTGGAGAAAACTAAGTTTTCATTTGCAAGTGGCTATCATTTGGAGTTAGCGTCTGTTAGGAAGCAGGCTGTGTGTGTCCACTTCTGCTCTAGGACACCATTTGGTGCAGAATCATGTTGGCCCTGTGCATGCCACCTCAGTCTCTGTGAGTTTATATGTGTTCCAACCCAGTTGTGTCTAAAAGACCTTTGATTCCTTGATTTCCTCCCCTCTGACTCGCACATTCTTCCTTGAGCCCTGGGGGGAACAATTTGCTGCATACATCCCATTTAGGAGTGAGTGTTCCAAGGTCTCTCTCTATTTGAATATTGACTATGGGTCTCTGTATTTTGCTCCCATCAGATGCAGGACGAAGCTTCCCTGATGATGACTGAGCAAGGCACAGATCTATGAGTATACAGAATTCCTTAGGACTCATCTTATTACTATGTTCCTTGAGCAGAACAGTCATATTTGGTTTTACCCTAGGACCCTGAGCTATCTAGAATCATATTCTTGGCCACCCAAGCAACACCTTATTGAGTGTGCCTTAATTCAAATCAGATACAGGTTGGTTACTCCCACAGGCTCTGTGCCACTATTGCACCAGCATATCTTGCAGGCAGGTCACTCATACAGATGAAAGGGTTTGTAGGTGGGTTGGTGTTTACTTTTCTCCTCTGGTAGCACGCAGAGTACCTTCCAGTACCATGCATACTAGCCCATAGGGGAAACTCTAGGTGGGCACCATCTCAACTTCTCCGTGATCAATGAGTTGGGTAGGTGTTGTCTTCAGCAGTAGGGCCTGACAGTCAGTTTGCTGAGAGCAAGCCATAGCCTTGGCAATAGCTAGCCTGGGGTGTTTGGAGTTTTATGAGACCCCTTTGGCCAACAAGTCAATTAGATGTAACCCCAGTATTGGAAGCTTCATTTGGTGATGGGAGATGACCAGTTGGGGCTCTCTCTTCCTATTATTTGATTTCATTAAGATCACTTTCATATATGTATGTGTTATAAGAAGCTTCTGTGGTATTAGGTTTCTATATGAACCCCCCCAATAGCCCTTAGTATAGCTATACCTTCCTGTATTCTGTAGGTGAATGTTTTGTCTGGGTCCTGCCAGGCCCCATACCGTCCAGCCCACCCAGCGGTCCCACAGCCACTTATAAATTAATAACTAAAAAGCTTATATTAATTACAACTGCTTGGCCATTAGCTCAGGCATATTACTGACCAGCTCTTATACTTAAATTCAGCCCATTTCTATTAATCTATGTTTTGCCACGTATTCTGTGGCTTTACCAGTCTACAGGCATGTTGTTCCTTCCGAGGCGGCTGGCGTCTCCTGACTCAGCCTTCCTCTTCCCAGAATTCTCCTTGCTTGTTTATCCCACCTATACTTCCTGCCTGGCTACTGGCCAATCAGCATTTTACTTATCAATCAATCAGA
>LZPO01027515.1:76940-89899 GCA_001675575.1 Neotoma lepida | reverse complement strand
ATGGATAAACAATTATCATATGTGGAACTTATTTGTACCATTCCCTGTCACTTAGCTGTCTTCGGTCTGTCAAATGCATCAGGGAAGAATTTAGCATTTGAGTGAACATATGACAGATAGATGTCTTGACCCACGGAAGGGTTTATGAGGTGAGAATACCTCTTTTCACCATCCCCAGGACAGCAGCAACTGAAGTTATCTGGAAGGTAAACAAACGTTTAGCTCCACGGTCTCTGTTTCCAGAACCACCACTATACATTGATTTCCTGTCAGGAATTGTAAGGCTCCAGGGGCAGGCTGTCTGCCCTCATATGGATTTACTTATTTACATATATGTGTTTACTTATTCATTTGTTCTGTGGTGGGGCAACCATTACCTACCCAATACAATAAGCTTCTGAAGTAGTGGAATTTCCAAAGCCTTTATTTACAGTGTGTGCCTAACGTGGTGAAACCCTCCTTTAGGAAGGAGAAATAAAAGCAGTGCTGAGAGCGATGCTTCCTTGCCTACTGCTCAAAGGTTCAGAAGGGGGATAAGTGACAATCCCAAGAGCTCACTTTAAAAGGCAAAGTTTGGAATGTGTTAGTNTGGGGGTGTCACTCAACATGGACAGTCTGGTAGAAACCCACCAAGAAACCCTACATGACCACCTNCACCAGAGTCCATCACCTCCCATAATAACTTCCCCAAGGTCAAGAAGGAGAGCTGAGGACTGCCAGGAGTCCCCATTTTCCAAAGATATCTGGAAGAGTATGGGCCAATTGTTTAGATCAAGAACTCTGAACACCTAAGACCTGTGGTGTGAACTCCTGTATGTAGCAGAGGCTCTCAGAGGCCTGCACAAGTGGTTTGATCTCCAAAGNTCCTCTAACTGTTATCTAGATCACTTGCTCACTTTCAACAGAACTGGGGTAGTTTGAATTTGGCCCCCATAAGCTCATAGGGAGTGACACTATTAGGAGGTATGGGCTTGTTGGAGGAAGTGTGGTCTTGTTGGAGGAGGCTGGATGACACGAGCCTTTAATCCAGACCTTGAGGCTGGAGGGCACACCTTGAATCTGGTCCACACCTTCTATTGGAAGTGTGTCATTGTGGGGGCAGGCTTTGAGGTCTTTTTCTCAAGCTTCACTCAGCGTGACAGGCAGTCAACTTCCTGTTGCCTGTAAGATGTAGGACACTGGGCTATTTCTCCAACGTCATGCCTGCTGGCATGCCGTCATGCTCCCCACCATGATAGACTGAACCTCTGAACTATAAGAGAGCCCCCTCAATTAAATGTTTTCCTTATAAGAATTGGTCATGGTGTGTCTTCACAGCAATAGTAAACCCTAACTGAGACAAGAACACACAGAAAGGAGGCCCACTCCAGGCTCATCTCTCTCTCACTTCTCCACACCTGGTAAAGTCATACACAGGTCCGTGAATCTGCATTTTTTTTAACACGTGCTTTTATTTTTAAACCTCCACTTTGATGTGTTTGGTTTTACTCCCCTCTTTTTCCTCTCTTCTAATCTTCATAGGCTGAGCATGATGGATGATCCAAGTCATAACATAGCTAGTATTGGGTTTGGGAAGGTTTCCTAGCACCCATTATACACACCTGAGTTTTTGTTCTCCACTGAATCTGGTTCTGGCAAAGCCCAAATCGCCCTTGGTTATAATTGCGCTTGATGGTTTCATGTCCCTGTCCAATCATAAGCTCCATAGACCTGCATTCTGCACTTTTGCTCAATATTTCACTTTCAGAATCTCACCTGGATCTTGGTACATATAAATGACAAACAGACACTTGGTTAAACTGAAACAAACATTCTAAAGCCTGGGTTTCAAGAAATGCTTTGAAGACTTAAAATTGACTCAAACTCTCAGTTGACCTGAGTGGGTCTCATTAGGTCACACTAGTATTTTTATTTATATTATTTTTTTGACTGTTATTTCTACTTGTGTCTATTGTGAAGTTCACCAGCTGAAGCCTGACTCTTCAGACTTCAGGAATCTGAACGTTCTATTTTACTTAGTGTAATTCACGAATGTGATCACGTCTCCCCTAAAAGTGTGGCAGATAGCCTCTCCCATTTATATGAGCATTCACTGTCCTCAAAGTGCTAACCTGCCCACTGGATGCTTCACAGATGTGGGCCATTACTCAAGTTCAAGGGTCCTTGCAAGCATCGTGGAAGTTGGGGAAATGCGTTATGAAGAGCTGAGAATAAAAACCCAATTCAGCCTGACTTAATCAGACTGGATCAAACTTAAGAGTCGGATGCCAGGCACATTTAAACACAGTGCAATTTGGGGGAAAGTTTCCAGGCAACAATCATCCCATTCCAGGTTTCCAGGCAACAATCATCCCAATTCCAGGTGCACAATAAAACATAAGGTGTGACTACATAGAAACCCTTTTGCAAAATACATGTGACCTTGAAGACAGGTTCTATGGTTTAAAAGCCTAGAATCTAGTGTGGTCCCTGACTGAGATGGCATTGAGGTAAGCAGGCCATAAAATACATGTGACATCTCCCCTAAGGATGGGTTCTACTGGCTGGGAGCTAAAGATGAAGTCTAGGGAGGGAGAGTCTGGGATAAACATTCTGGGGGATTTGGGTGAGGTCTCTCTCTACAGATGGCAAAGGATCACCAGATCATTAACAATATCCACTCCCAGCCTTCTGGCCAGAAAGCAGGTGTTTCTTCCTTCGAGGAGACACCCTTGCACGATTGACATTTCTGGTTTCTCTAGTGATCTGTGGGTGAAAGGACCTTTGTGGCCCCAACACCCAAGGACCATAGTTCATGTCCTACCAGTGTTTATTCTTGGAAAGGTTTGTTCATGCCTGCCTTCTNTTAAAGTCTGTCATGACACTTGCGCTTTTCTGGGCCGTGTTTGACATTGACTCTCTTGGCAGACAAACTCACTCATTCAGTCAGTAGTCTTGAGAACATGGTCATGAAACTGGGGCTGCATGCAGCCTACGTCCCCATCTCTTAGAAAGACCGATCACAGAAGCTGTGAAAGAGGAAATGGCGCTGCTAGAAATCCAAATGATGGGAGAAGAGAAGTGTGCAGGGAACCAGAGTTCTCCAGGTATAGTCACAGAGCAGAGCCCACTCGGCCTCTTGAAGCATGATGCTGTGCATGAGTTGCAGGGTCAAACACATCTGCCTTCCAAGTGGTCTCTGATGCGTTCCAGAAACGAGCCCCACATCTATTTANGTATAGTGAGGAACATTTTCTGGGTCATTTTTATAGTGCTTAGAGAATAAATGGTATTATCTGTGGGCGAGTGTGAGCCCCAATTTCAGAACTAGATGGAAAAAAAATAATCAAATTTACTTAGTCAAAAAAAATAGTCAAACCAAAATTTAACAAAAATAAATAGCAGTCTTTAGAAAAAATTAATAAATTGAAAATAAATTGAATTCATTGTTCATGACTATGAATAAATGAGATAAGTATAAGTCTTTTCTTGCTATTATGAATTTACAAAAGCCACTTAGGAGTAGCAAGGACATATACATTTTTAAAGAGTTTTTTAATTATGAACTAATGAAATTAAGTTAAAATGCATGCTAATTTTATAGTGATAGAAAACATATAATCTGTTTATGTTTAAAAAGCAGCATGAATTATTTGTAATAAGTGGAGACTGTGATCTACACGTGACATCTTTCCTCTATCCTACTATTGAGACATCCTTTAATAAAAGGACCAACAAAGAGTCCTCAGATTCTAGCAGAAATACCCTGGGCATATCTTCTGTCTGACAGCACCTACCTACCCACCCTTGTCCCTACTCCCACACCACACACATGTGCACCGGCCCCGATTATGTAATAAAAACCTCTCTCTTTCAATTACCTTCTGAGGCATCTCTCCATGCTTGTCCATAAAACTCTCTTCCTTGTCATCAGAACCACTCTCTTGGCACATATAAACACAGTCAGAAAAAAGCAATTTGTGTGCATAAACTAAAGCCTGCCGCTGTCAGCGGTGACACACAAGTATATGTGTGTGTGGGGGGGGTTGTGTTCTCTCACCATGAACAACCCTTCCATTTAGAACAAATAATAATGGAAAGTGATTTAGCCTGTTTATTCCACATATTCATAATTTATTTATTATTGTAATTAGTGCCATGCATATCAGAAAGATGGAGTGCCTTTTGCATTGTCTGTGGGTAGATTTCTGTTTTGTTTTTTTTTAACCTACTACTTTTCAACTATTCATTAACACATTTTATTAAGAAATATAAGGGGAAGGAGGAGGAAAACAGAATCACTGTAGTATGTATGCAAATCCTTTAAAATTATTCCTTCACATGTTTTTTTTAAAAAAAAAATAAGAAAGGGAAGAAAATGGAAAGTAAGAGGGAAGGTTTGGTGAGAAAAAGACGAAGAACAGAGTGGGTGGTTTTGGGGCCTAGGAGACAGCTGACCCTCATGCATTAATGATACAGTCATTACACTTGTCTCTGTGTGACCAATGGCTTCAGTCCTGAGGTGTACTGTTAATTAGGGCTTGTGCACCTCTGAGTCAATTAACTTTGTTTTATTAATGCATAATTCAATATTGTTATGTATAGCAGAACCCTTAAAAGGGTTTTGAAACTCCTTCTCGTGATGTGGCCTGAAATATTTCAAGGAAACACCCACTGTCAAGTGAGCGAAAATGAATAATTACGGGAGCCCTAAAACCCCACAGTTGAGCAGACAAGACAGCTGCTATTATTAAGCGCTGCAAATGGAAAGTATGGATTCTATCATTACAAGAACAAAGACGGGGCTGGAATAATTACGGAAACGCTGGCGCTCCCGTTTTTACTAATGCTCTCTGTTGAATGTTTAAAAGCCTCAAAAGGTTAGGATAGAGAGCTCCATGTCTGAATCTCGTTCCTCACTCCGGTGAATGCATTTTTCTCCCAATTGTAGTCCTAGCAGAGTTTGAAATCCCTGCTACACCATGATAAGAAAGCCTCGATTTGGGCGAGAAATTAAATGATAATAAACATGGCGTGGGCTCGGTGGGGGGGATATTGTTTAATGTCAGTGGTGACTGAAACCACCTTCTAGATGACTGAGGCTTTGTTGGCCTCCTCTGTTTATATTAATTTCTCCTTTTCAAAGGCCATTATCTTAAATTGCATGTTATATAACTTGAGCTGCCTCCCTCCAGCCCACAGCAGCACTTGGAAAGCAACTTGATGATGCGTACTGTCGGGGGAGAAAAAAAATCACTCCTAGGCTTAGCATCCAAGGAGATTACAATCTTGAGACTGTAATGGGAATGGATTAAAGTTTGTACAACTGCCTTTTGTCACGTGAATTGAATCCCGTTGTGCTATTTTCTATGCTTCTCTCAATCATTGTCACACACCAAAAAATGATCTTTGAAAGTGTTAGCGTCCCTTAAGCCACACCAGCCTGGTTTTAAGCCAGCCAGAAGCTTGCTGTTTGATTGCCTCTGGTTTCTCCTCAGTGAAAACAAAGCAANGAGACTCAAACAAACCCACCCAACCAATGAAGAACTCGAAAAGGTTCTTTTTTTTTTTGCCTCAGGCAGTTTCAACAAGTACATTTGAGATTTTCACATTGATCACATACTACAAAACTAGTTGAAAGGACAGCAGCAGCATGGTGACATAAATCTAGTCCTGTGACAGCAATTGTAGCCTTTGCAGAGAGACGATAAAGCAGTGTGGAAGTCCAGCGTTCTACATGCTGCTTCAAGTTTCCCGAGTCCATTCACCGGCCTTCACTCTGCGTCTGGNTTTCCACATGTTCACTCCTAGCAAGGTTAAGATGGAGCCGTTCAGACATCAACGGACTTTGATATCGCCTTGAACTGACCAACACCAAGAGAGGAGACAAACACGCCTATTAAGAAGGGGAGTGAGAGAATCGCTACTTCAGAGCTCGATTTGTTTTGATCTCNGNCATCTTTGATGTTGGTCAGAACCGCTGCTGCTTGNGACAAGGGCCTCAGGACTCTGGGTACATGCAAATTAAACTGATTTGGTTGAAGTTTCAAANGAAGCTATTTTTGCTACTTATTTTGATGTATGGATTTCATGTAACTCTAAAACCACCAATAAATAACCAATTTCCTCGAATAATATCCATACAATTTTCCACATTAAAGTACGCNTGCATTCTTTTAAAACTATATGCTTTCACTAAGTGAAAAGCTAAAGTTGTTTGTATTTTATTATCTACCCTAATGGCTTGCTGTGTCCCAATTCACGTTGAATGTTAGAATATTCATTTGTTGAGACTCATGTTTCAAGTGGCATGACAGAAGATGTGCCTAGGGATTAGGAAACCGGGGGGTGGGGGTGGGGGGTGAGGGGGTGATAAGATCTTGGGGCTGTGAGCTGTGTTTACCACATGGGATCTGAGATCAGCATGATCCTTTGAACTGCTTTTCATAGGCTCAGACAGCCTCCCTTAGACATAAAGTTGTAGCACATGTCACTATAGAAACTGCAAAAGGNTTTTGAGAAAATAAAATGGTTCTATGCTTACATTCTTTAGTTAACTAANAATTGAAAATAGNNTCAGGCTGCACAATNCTAGGGGAGTGAAACCAGCATGATTGCAAACTAGTCTGAAACTGGTCTCCCTAGTCCCTTTTGATCCAGGACTCTCCTCGCCCCAACATAAACACTAATGAGACTGAAGTGCCAACTNATAGCATTGACCCAGTCATGTGCCACTTAATGACAGGGACACTTCTTAGAGATGCTAAGGTTATCAGTGTGCAGACATCAAGAATGAATTTAAACAAAGCTAGAAGAGATGGTTCATTCAATGTGATCTTAATNCAGTCAGGAGCTAGAGTAAGCTCAAGATGTCCAAGGCTACCACAGGCAGAAAATAGCACTGTCCCACAGCCGTTTTCTTGTTTGTTTGTTTTATGTCTTTATGGGGAAGAGAATGAGAACACTCTAAAATAAGATAAAGCTTACATAACGTTAAATACGAAGCTAGTAATGATTGTTATAAAACTTTCAAGTATTGTATATCATATGCAACTGTACGAGCGAGGCATTCACTCACCTGGCAGTATAGTAAGCCTGGTTACAACAACTTCACCATGAACATGTGAGTAATTCATTGTACTACAGTGTTATGGTGGCTGTGCGGTCACTAGGCAATTGGACATGTCAGCTTCACTGCCNTCTACGGAATTTGGACCATTTATGGCCACCATTGACTGATGGGCTATCCTGTGACCCAGGATGCTACTAACNGAGTCTCTGTCCTGCATGAGACCCCCATCTAAGCACTTCCCATGTGAATACCCTTACAGTGACAGAGGAGACATTTCTATAGTACCACTTCAGATAAAGCCTAGGCTTGAAGATGCACTTTTCACTCATGCTAGCTCAGCTATTGATGCCCATCTCCTAATTCTTCTGCCTCTCTNCCCATCCATCCTTGTTCATTTTGTTGGTCTACCTCATTAACTGACTGATACAGCTAACTCTCCAAGGCCTTCTAAGACTCTAGCTGACTTTGAGTAAACTTTAATTTTAGTAGGAAAAGTCGCTGTATAATATTGTTGACAGGAGAGTGACGCTACAGGTGGCACCACAGGACTCCGTGCAGCTGCTGTATTCCTTTTACATTCCAGGTACCAGAATACTCTGAGTGTTGTCCCAAGACAAGAAATAGAATGGTAACTTGAAATTTACATAGAGTTATTGCAATAACTATCTGTGTAGATATTAGATTAATCATCAAAACTCTATGATGGGAAATTTCTTTTATCACAATCATAGATAAATCAGGGTCTAAACACTTTTTAAAATGGACTTATTTCAGCCCTTAAAAACTTCATTGATTTTGATCCTAATTCGTAACCACTTAGACATCTAGCGCAAGTCTCATTCACTATGATTGGGGTCCTGTCTGCAGAAGACATTGTGCTTGGTGTATGACTTCCTTGGTGTGTCAGGGTTATCTAGAGCCAGAAAATCAATTCACACAAACCGTCAGTTGAAATCTGTGCCTCCATTTCAATGGTATGGCCCTTGAGACATCTCCATAACATATAAAGGTGCATCAAGAAGTCAGAATTCCCCCCAAGAATCCTGCAAGAGAGATAAGCATGGTAAAGATGATTTATCTTCCATTATCCCTGTTTCTGTTGAAATCACTGCCAGTTACTCAAGGATAAAAGAGCCAGTGATCAACTCTGGAAATGATTGACTCTGCTGGAAGCAGTTAGTATGCAAATGTTTATCTATGCAGTGGGACTATGTCCCAAGAACGCCTACCCCATCCCCAAAATAAAAATTTCAAAAGTGTGTGTAATGCATCTGTCCTATCAAAGAATGTGGATAGCAGGAGAGTTTGCTAAAGAGCATTGGACATCTACATCCTGACCATGTGGTGACAGGAATCCTCTGGCTACTGCCACGGAGTGACTACGTGATAGCTAGCATTAGCCTGAGAGAAGAGCAACACTGAAAGTTCAAAGGATGATTTCTCCTGAACATACATCACATTTATACTATCCTAAAATCAAAAAAATGGTTAAGTTGAACAATTGTAAGTTGAGAATAGTTTATTTTGAAGCAATATCTGTGATACTAGGAAACAGTGCTTCCTTTATATGCAGATCAAATACTGTCATTCGGAATTATGACTTACTGGATTTTCAAACAATTAGAAATAAAAGCAATGAAGGTTGGTGGTACTAACTCCTTGGACTAGCTTAAGAATTTTATGGGNTACCTTTTTTGTTTGTTTAGCCAAGTGGGCCAAAGAATTCATGGGTGAGGACTATACACTAAGTATCCAACCCAGGCTCATATTGTCTCAAACAACTTTTAAATATGATTCCAGGTACTTAGGGAATACCATATTCTGATCACACAAATTTTGTAATTAAAATTACTTAAGTCATATTATTATTAAACTGGAATAATAGTACTAATTTTTAAAAATTACATGGATGTTAGTTTCATTGGCTATTATTTCACTTCCCAAAGTAGAGAATATATTACAAAATCTTTATGACATAAGTATTTTTTTACCTATGTCTTATTTATGGTTTTTATTGCTGTGAAGAGACACCATGACCACTGTTGTAGAATATTATTTTAAGATGTGTTACATTTGTTTATGCTGTGGAACATTTGTTTAATGATGTAAAGATGTGTTGCATTCTTTTATGTTACAATTTGTTTAACTCTGTAAAGCTGTGTTACTNTGCCTGTCTAAAATACCTGATGATCTAATAAAGAACTGAACAGCCAATGGCAAGGCAGGAGAAAGGACAGGAGGGGCTGGCAGGCAGAGAGGATAAATAGAAGGAGAAATCTGGGAAGAAGAAAGAAGAAAGAGTGAGATCAAGGAAGGAGGGCCAGCCACCCAGTTGCACAGCCAGCCACAGGATAAGAGTGAAAGTAAGATATACAGAAATAAGAAAAGGAAAAAGCCCAGAGGCAAAAAATAGATGAAATAATTTAAGACAAGCTGGCAAGAAACAAGCCAAGCTAAGGTCAGGCATTTATAAGAAATAATAAGTCTCCGTGTGTGATTTATTTGGCAGCTGGGTGGTGGATCCCCCAAAAGAGCAAAAACACCCAACAACAGACTATGGCAACTCTTACAAAGGAAAAATTTAATTGGGGTGGTTTGCTTGCAGTTTATAGGTTCAGTCCATTATCATCATGGTGGGACATGGTGGCATGCAGGCAGACATGGTGCTGGAGAAGTAGCTGAGAGTTCTACATCTTGTGTAGGCAACAGGAAGTGAACTAAGATACTGAGCATGCCTTGAGCATATATGAGACCTCAAAGCCCACCTCCACAGNGACATACTTCCTCCAACAAGACCACACCTACTCCAACAAAGCCACACCTCCCAAGAGTNCCATTCCCTTTGGAGGCCATTTTCTTTAAAGCCACCAAGCTGAAATCAAGGAGAGGGAAATAGAAAGACATAATGGGATAGAAAATATGAGTGAATGTTGGAAGCTCTCACAGTAGAAAATGTCCGAACAAGGGCTAATATGGCAGCTCANGAAGGGTAAAAGTAGCTGATATAATATTCTAAAGCCTGTCTTCAGTCAAAGAGCTTAAGCTTCTTAGCTCTCTTACCGAAGCCAGGGGGTAGGTGTTGACTTCCATGATCTCCTCAAAGGCATCTAAGAGAACACTTTAGAAAGTTGTCCCCTGGTGCTTGCTTGTGCCAGGTTTCTGCTGTGTTGCAGAGGGCAGTGGCTTCACTTCCTCCTCAGGCCCTCTGGAGGATCCCTTTGGAGAACTCTCCAAAGCTAAATCAAAACCTGAGAAAGACAGTCTGGGAACCCNGGCTCTCACAGCTATGACTTGGAAGTGTTTACACTTCTTTGTATTTTAGCCCATCTGGGCTGGATGAATGAAGTCTTGCCCAAAACCAGTGGCCTTTGAATAAGCTTCAAATACTCAGTGGGCTAGTTGGAACAGATATTCAAGAGCATCAAAGAACCCTCTTTTTAGAGAAAGATAAAGATGAAGGTAAATGTAACTATCCCAGTGGGATTCTGTCCATCTTCTTAATAACCCAATCACCTGTGGAATTATAAAACCTAAAATTTGCTCTTTTCATACCCTCTTTTCTTCTTACACAAATGTTGACATCTAGCTGTACAGCACGGAATTATCTTCAAAGAATATCTGTTATTTGGGGATGATTAATGAAGAAAAATNTAAATCAAGAGAAAGCGTCTTATTAATTAAAATCCTAAAGGGAGCAGCATAAATTAGATTGGTTCTAGATCGTAGCTAAATTTTTCTAATTTAGAAATATAACAGAAATAGGCCTGAGCATAGGAAATGTTCACTAGTTTGTTTTTTGAAGNAAATGAGTGCTATGATTAATAAGTGAGTATGTCTCTGTAATGTTTGGAAATGCTGATTAAAATTCCATTTCAGAGATAGGAGTGCATCTAAAACAAAGTTTTCCAAATATGATTTTTCTCATATAAAGATTGTAATTAATAAAGTAGATGTAAATAAATATTTATAACATATATATATATGTAAACTTGTTTTTTTCTGGGTGTGTCAGATGCTGTTGCTCAAGTTTCATTTATATTAATTCATTTCAGTCTTGAAGATTCTCAGTGAGGTCACTGTTCCATTTACTGACTGGATCCTGTGGGTGACTTGTCTTCGCTCATATGAATTTGGAATGAATTGGGCATGGAAATGGTGATGGATTNAGTGAATGAACCAAGCACTCAGGCACATTGGTAAAAGTTTAGAATTACCAACTTGTGATAATGACAAACAAAAACACTAGAAGGTTTTTGTGGAATCACAGAGAACCAAAATCACGATAACGGCCAGGCCTGTGGAGGAAGCAAGATGAAGAAGTTACTTGAGAGCTGCTGAGAACGGCTTCTGCATCTCAGATGCATCCCTCTTTATCTCCTCCTGCTTTCCAGGGCCTGTGATCATTCACAGCCTTCATCCTGGCTTTGCTATTCCAAGCACAAAGAACAAATAATATTCTCCCTGTTCAGCTCTTAAATTTCTGGAGACAGAGTAAGGGGACCTAGCAACATTCATGAAGCCTTCCTGTCTTTTGACTGAACCAGTCACATGGGATCACCCCTCATATCCATGTGGAGCAATGGTCTCCAGCCAGGTAACTTCTCAGGCAGCTGCATCCAGAACTAACTGTTCGAGGAGCTTTGCAGAGGGATCTTCTTGTCCTCTAGATAGTAGACATGCTCCAGCCTCACACACAGTGTCTGTAGTGTATCATAACTTCTGAGGGCATCTGGCCAAATTGTTGGGTCTTCTGGTCAGCAATTAGAAAGCACGTCCATACACAATATTGAAAGCTTTTGGACATTTGAGTTAAACTAACTCATAGGATACAGNTTTGAAACCGTACACAGGCTTAGAAAATGAAACTGCCAAAATGTGCTGCCTTAGACTTCAAACTGAGAGCAGAAGACACAGGGAAGAGGCTGTTCATTCTCCAAAGCTGGTTTATTAACCTAAAGACAAAATCTCCAAAGAACACAGCTGCCTTTAGCCTTCTTATATAACTGGCCATAACCGGGGAAGGTCAGACTCACATCACACAGGGACAGAAAACTGAACACCGCACACAGGAAGTCTGTCCCAGCACCTTGTTCTTTGAGCTAATTTATTGCCCTTAAAAAACATTTTCTCTCACTCTAAGATTGCCTATAGCCCCAACAATCACCCCCTTTCCTTTCCCGTATAAAGAAAAATTTAAGCTTCAACCGTCTTCCACCTTTGAGCNTCATATTTTGTATGGTTCTCCTGCACACGTTAGTGAATGTTTGTTTTGCCACTGTTCTTTTCAACATATCTGTCTTCAAAGCAACCAAACCTTCAGAGCAAAGGTTCGAACAACAGGAATGACAAAACGTAGCCCCATTTAATGCAGTGAAAAACAAGGCTGAGTCCAGACTCATGGCAGATGCTGGATGAAACACCTCTTGGGAGGCCAAGTTACACATCAGCTGCCTGATAAAGCAGGTGCTGAGACATCAGAGGACCACCACCGCCTGACACATGCATCTCCTCTCTGAGAGAACAGTTTTTTTTTTTCATTCTTCTCTCATAGAATACATCCTGACCACAGTTTCCCCTCCCTCCACCTCCCTTCTCCTCCAAATCCACTCCTCCTCCGTTTCCCTTCAGAAAAAAGCAGGCCTCCCAGGGATATCAACTGAACGTTACAACAAGTTACATAAGACTAGGCACAAACCGTCATATCAAGCTTGGATGAGGCAACCCAGTAGGAGGAAAGGGGTCCCAAGAGCAGGTAAAAGAGTCAGAGAAGGCCGGGCGGTGGTGGCGCACACCTTTAATCCCAGCACTCGGGAGGCAGAGACAGGTGGATCTCTGTGAGTTCGAGGCCAGCCTGGGCTACCAAGTGAGTTCCAGGAAAGGCGCCAAAGCTACACAGAGAAACCTTATC
>LZPO01027515.1:43198-58149 GCA_001675575.1 Neotoma lepida | reverse complement strand
GAGGGAAACCACTTACATTCACGTATCACAGTTAATGGAGACACAGAATTGAAAATATCTATGCAATGGCCATATTCTGTCTTCCCTCAGAGCAGCTCTGACTACTTGCAAAAGCTCCCTGAGATCAGGCTGGTTGACTATAGACATTCTCCCATAGATGTCCACAGTATGTGACTCTGCCCCAGTTGCACATAACCACTCATGGTCCAGAGATGTTCTTGTGTCTATCAACTATGGGAAGCTGTCACACGGACTGGTGTTAGACGATTGCTTTTGTGTCATCTAAGCTGCTGTAAGTAACCCTTTGACCCATATCGTGTAAGTCAACCCAATAAGGCCATTAGTTTCCTGAATTGACTTTGGTGGAATCATANTTTGGTTTATTGTTGGGCCATGTAAAAAGCGAGATGTGTGTTCACATCTCCCTAGAGAAAAACTTCCTGTGACACAAATGTTCTTAAGNCAAACTTTCAACACGTAACCCTTTGCCTGACATTTCCAGCCTGCATCCATTCTAACTGGCATAAGCTTGGGGTGGGGGGCTCTTTAATATAAAAGGTNATCTATGGCCATACTACCCTGAANGTGCCCGAACTCGTCTACTATAAAAGGTAGGTGTTCCTGTAATCGTAGAGCTTAATCACTATTTCTCTGACAGTTTACTACCATTGAAAACTCAGGTCTCCTATCCATCACACATAATGATGAGTGCTGCGTGTTTAGCAAAATTACATTAGCATTTCATTAAGCCCACACAGGAAAGAGGTGACGTTTCGGAGGCCCTAATGACTTGTCATTTGCTGAGATTGGTTAAGTCAGTAACTCAAATCACACTGCTCATTTGTAACTCCACCTCAATTATCCAGGGGGAGATTATCCATAGGAGACATTACATTAAAATTCACGTTGACAGTCACCGGTTCCCATCTCCAGATGGGACTGAGACGAACTAACTTTGGGGAGCGTTTATCCAATGCCTANTTTAATAGATAAGGACAGCAAAAGGCAGAGNGGCTACACGCCTTGTGCAAGGTCAACCCTCTGATAAACAGTGGAGCTGGAATCCAGGCTTGACTAACGCAAGGACAATGTGCTTTCGGTTGTACCCATTGAGTCATATATGGACTGTGTACTTTTTCAAGTGTCNTGCCATTTAAGATCTTTTNGGGATGTTAATGTCACACATGTTTTTTGTGTCCCAGAAATGCTAACANTACCACANATCTATAGAGGGAAATTGCNTATCAGTGGAAAAATACACATTGTGGCACTCTNCTNTTCCNTTTTTTAATATTGATTCTATGGAAGCTATGTCACAACTCTAGAAGTCATAGATAACCAATAGCAGTACAGTTACAGCCATGGCTTGTCTANAGGCATAGAAGTCTGTCCTGTGGNTATGCAATGCTTCTTCTTCTGTGATGGAAGAGAAACTTGCCTCCATTTACACATTGATTTTTTAGTGTTCCAAGCCAGTGAATGTGGTACTGAGGTTGTCTTTGAGTCAGCAGTGCAACTGTTCTGTTCCCTAATTAATTCACATCATAAGCAAGTCATACACGCGTTTATTTTTGTATCTAGGCATGAGAGTCAGGACTGAACACTTGTTTTTTGAAAATTGTCTTTTAACACAGCTATTACTATGGCTGTTATGCTACTGTGAGTTGCCTCCATGACTAAACAGGAGGCTTTCTGATATCATCTCACACAGTCTTCAAAATAGCTTAATACTCGCTTGCACCAGCTCGNCTTCACAAAAACCCGATGGATAACACTTACTCTTATCTTTCTCTACCAAATGATACACCTGTGTTCCAGAAGCTTAATAAGCTCGAGCATAGAAATGCAGCTGCTAGCATGCATACAGCTTGGCATGNAGTGTCACGTGTCCNCAGACCTCTTGTTCTTACTCACGGTCTTTTACTGGCTGCCAGCACCACACCAGTTTTATCAGATTATCCCTTCAACTGGGAATGAAAAGAGAGATGCTAACTGGGGGGAAAACTGGATCATTGAAATTAAGTAGATGTTTTGATACACCCTTCCTCTCTGTCCCAATATATGGAATCAGGACAGGTGAANATGATTGGTTTAAGTCCATAATTAAATGAGTTCTGTTGAACTTTTGCTATCTTCACTTGATATATTTTGGTCATTGAGTTAGAAATATTTTGAATTCCTAAAATTTCACAACTCTAAAAGGTATGGTACAAACGCACAACAAAGCAAATTTTCAAGTGGCAAAAAACAAAAAAGTATTAGAAAGCTTGTCATTAAGGATTGTCTCTTATCTAATTATCTGCAATTTTATTTGTTAAAAGTTGGATAACACCATCATATCCGAGGAAATATAGCTAAATTGAAATACATCTTCATTCACCCAACAGACACTATCTGAGGCAATCATGTGAGGATTGTCATACATCAAAATAAAAACATGTAGCTTGCTGACATCATTTTTGTCCCTTTTGAAAGGAAAATAATTGTGCTGCCTGATTAAAAGCCAATCCTTGGCCTTTNATCTTCGCACTTCTGAACCCCACCAAATTTCTTCATCCTCCAGATTTGATATTAGCTCTCTTTTGAAACTGACCACATTTCACTTTTATGTATCATTAGGGTCATTATGACCCAAAATTTTGGTCCAGGGCCACTTGTGTGAAGATCACTTGGCTGCGAGTCATAGCTTCAAGTTCACTGGTGGCCTGAACTGTCACCGATGGAAACATTTCTTCCCTGAGGATTAGCAGAAGCTGAAGCTGAAGGGATGGGAAGAGTAAATCCACAAATGAGGTGGTAAACAAGAATGNTGGAGCATGATGCTTCCATTCTGAGCCTCCAGTCACGTGTTCTGGTGATTGGGGAAGGATCCAGCAGCTGCATGGTCCATATACATTCCACATCTGGGAAGGTGGTCTCTTTGAGCATCCTCTCCATCTCCTTCNCAACTCCCTACTGATTGCTTGTCAAACAACAACACAAATAATGATGCTTTGATCTCCTAAACATTTTTGAACNTGACCTCTACAATACTNCTTTGTTTCAGGTCCTTGTCACCTACTCTTAGGATTCTGCAATAGCTTCCTAACTGGTCCTTAGGTTTCTTGTCTTTCATTTATGCCCAATAGTGCCNTTAACTATGCACCACAAGTGTCCAACCTACATCTGCTGGAGGACCTGCTGTCATACAGGGTGACTTTTGTTGCCATGTTACTCATGGCATCACTTGTAGCTCCAACTGGCCATTTCCACTTGATCACTGGCACTAGTATCTCTTGCTTTGGCTGCATATTGTTCCCTAGTAACCCTGGCTGNAGCTATCCTACTCTACACTAGAGCCAGACTACAACTAGTTGGCCTGGTGCAGACTANTGTGGACACTTCTCTGGCCAAACATGTTCCTATTTACCAAGAAAAATCTAAGCACTTCTGTCATTGAACTGGCTGTTTTTATTTAATGTCACAGGTGCTTGGTATATGACACTCTTGTTTAACATCCCTCCCTGCTTCCTACTGGAGGGAATCACTCTTAGGGTATCAATACATACACACTGATTTTATTTGTAGGAACAATAAGAAATATGCAGACATTCCTGTAATAGGGGACACAAAGAAGCAATCTAGAGTTTGTCATTTGATTAATAACATACTCTACCTTCAGTCCATTGCTATAATAAGTCACTCTAACCAAAAGCAATAGGAGAACAGAGGCTTTATTTATTTCATCTTATACTTTCAAGTAACATCTATCTTTCCCTCTATCATTGAGGGAAGTAAAGGCAAGAACTAAAGTAAAAACCACAGAATAATACCTCCTGCCTCACTCTCTGGCTCACACTCAGCTAACTGTCTTATACATCCCAGAACCAGTTACTTAGAGATGGTACTTCCCACAACAGGCTGGGCCCTCCCATATACACCATCAACTATGACGATGTCCACCACAGACATGCCCACAGGCCAATCTGATCAAGGCAAATTTCAATTGAGGTTTCCTCTTCCCTGCTGACTCTAGGTTGTATCCTAGAGTTGCTTGACAAAGTTGACAAAAAGACTTACCAGAACATTAAGACATAATGATAGTACAATGACACAAAATTTATTACATGCCCATTACATGATGCTCCTTGTATCTACTGTGGGTATTATATTGGCCTATGTGAACCAGTTAACGTTTGTATTTGTTCAAGTTCACATGTAGGTGCATGTGAAAGGCAGAGGACAGCCCTGAGGTATTACAGTACCTCAGAAGCTGACTACTTTGTTTCATGAGACAGTGTCTGACTGACCAGGGACACATGAGGTAAGATTGACTAGCCTGAGCCTCAGGCCTCCTCCTGCCTCTGCCTTCCAACATTAGAATTCTAGGCCTGCACCACCACTCTGGGCTTTTTCACACGGCTTTTCCTCAGGTTTCCATCCTTACACAGTAGACACCTTACTCACAGAGCCATCTTCCCTGCTCTGCGCAGATTTCTTAAGGAGAATTCATTTGCTTTCCTTTGAATGTCTAACATACAGCCCAATTCAACTGGTTCGGGCCCATAAATAATTACAAAGTGAATTAAAGTGTTTGGAATATGTTCAGTGCACCAGCCTTTCTTGGACACAGTCAACAAGTACCGATCCCTTCACACATTACATATTAAAATTTCAGCTTAATTCCTGTCCATNTGTCAGTCTTCCAAATGACTGACTTGGATCTAGCACAGTGATTGAGTTCAACCTTTTGTCATGAGAGTAACAATTTCCAGGACAAGAGAAGGGACTTTAAAACGTGTTCTTCCAGTGGGGAGTGGTGAGGTTGAGGGCAGAGCCGAGCAGGCAAAAGTCCCATTATGTTTGGCACGCCTCATGTTTGCTGTACTTTCTGTTTTGTGTGCTGGGGCTTCTGTTTAACTGAGCTGAAGATTAAAGTATGAACAAGCAAAGAATTGCTCAACTCCCTGGGTAGGCGGGTCTCATACAGTATTTGACAGACAACCTGTCATTTGAGTGTGATATATGTTTTCTGGGGGAAAACCAGAGCGTTTAGGCTCAAGGTCTTTTCTGCTCACCTGCAGCATTTAGTTCAGCCCATGGGAAACCCAGTGTCTCCTTCACCTTCAGGCTCTGAAGTCTGAGACAAATTAAGTTTCCATCTACCTCCTGGGTTTGAACAGTCTCTAAAACAGTCCAGTAAACAGGCAGACAAGACTCCACTTGAATCTGTTTATAACCTAAAGCTAAAGCGTTTATGGAATCGCAGACCAGGCTGGAGCATGCCAACTCTGCACTGAAAATCAAAGAATAGCCATTTAGAGGTAGGGGCGGGGCAGGGCAGGGCTGTTAAAACAAGATGGATACAGCTGCTTTTGCCTTTCAACATGTCTAGATGTGAGAAGGAGGCCAGGAAAGTACACCAGAACATGGGTGTGCTCTGCAGTTGATCTGTGACGGGGCAGCATGGCGATGGGTCTATGTAAATTAAACAACTTAGCCAATATGGAAAACACATTTTCAGCAAGTAAATAATGCCATTTAAGGGGTCTGATTGCTAAAGCNGCCCNGTTGCCTAATGGGAGGATACATATTCATTCAACAAATATTTACTGCTTAGCTCTGGGCCTGGCAATGCTGCACGCTGCTCAGGAATCACNGCTGCCCNGAAGCTTCAAAGTTTTTAGTTGAAGAGATTTTAAAATATTATNGAGAGTTTGTTTTTCTTTCTTTGAGACAGGGTCTCCCATTTCCTAGGTTGGCATCAAATTCAAACTTGTTATAAAACAGAAGATGACCTTGAATCTCTGCTTCCCTTGTCTCTACCTCTTGAGTCTTGGAACTCAGAAGTGTCNTGCCACATCTGGATGATGAGGTCCTGTGAATCCAACCTGCATGCTAAATAAGCAGTCTACCAACTGAGCCATCCTCAGCATAAAACATGCTATATTTTTATTTTGTGTTTTTGTTTGTTTTTTATCATAAAAATGTTTATATTAAAATAGTTCTCTGAAGAACATGTAATTCTACCATATTTTTATTTGAGTTTTTTTTGTTCATTTTACATATCAAGCTCAGATCCCCCTCTCATCCCTCCTCCTGCTCTTCCCAAGCCTTCCATCCCATCCCCCAGCCCCTCCTCTGAAAGGGTAAGGTCTCCCATGGGGAGTCAGCAGAGCCTGGTATATTCAGTTAAGGCAGGTCCAAGCCCCTCCCTCCTACATCAAGGTTGAGCAAGGCATCTCACCATAGGTAAGAGCTCCAGAAAGCCCACGCTTGCACCAGGAATAGATCCTGATCCCATTTCCAGGGCCCCTCAAANAGACCAAGCTACACAACTGTTTCCCGTATGCAGAGGGCCTAGTCCAGTCCCATGCAGGTTCCACAGCTGTCAGTCTAAAGTTCATGAGTACCCACTAGCTTGGTTCAGTTGTCNCTATCAATTGCCCCATCATGATCTTGACTCTCCTGCTCATATAATTCCTCTTCCTTCTCTTTGACTGGACTCCTGGAGCTTGGCCTGGTGCTTAGTCGTGGATGTCTGCCCTCTACTATTGCCAGTAGTCTAAGCTGGGGTCATACTTGTGGATTCCTGGGAATTTCCCTAGCACCAGGTTTCTCCCTTACCCCATAATGTCTCCCTCTATCAAGATATCTCTTTCATTGCTCTCCCACTCCATCCCTCTCCCAGCTCGATCATCTTGTTCCCTTATGTTCTCATCCCTTATCTCCTACCCTCTATTGCCTCTCCTCACCCCCACGTTACTCATGGAGATCTCATCTATTTCCCCCTCCCAAGGCAATCCATGCATCCCTCTTAGGGTCCTCCTTGTTACNTAGCTTCTCTGGAGCTGTGGGGTTGTAGTCTGATTATCCTTTGCCTTACATCTAGTATCCACTTATGAGTGAGTACATACCATGTTTGTCCTTCTGAGTCTGGGTTACCTCACTCAGGATGATATTTTCTAGTTCCATCCATTTGCCTGCAAATTTCATGATGTCATTGTTTTTTACAACTGAGTAATACTCCATTGTGTATATGTACCCCATTTTTTATCCATTCTTCAGTTGAGGGGCATCTAGGTTGTTTCCAGGTTCTAGCTATTACAAATAATATTGCTATGAACATAGTTGAGCAAGTGACCCTGTGGTATNATTGAGCAGAAACNTACCATTTTAAGAAAATCAATCCATTTGTATGAANGGCCTAAAGATGGGGAAACTGCATTTCTGTTGATGCAGTTGCTTGACTGATGTGTACAAACAGCCCTAGTCTAACCTGAATCCATGGGAACCACTCCATCCCAGCACATCTGTATACAAAGTCACAACATGAGACTTAATGCTATGAGAGCCTCGGTTGAATCTGCTATGGCCATAAATGTTGACCCTTGTGAGTTTTGTCAGTGGTCAAAGGAGACTAAAAGGTCTGAATTATGCTCATGAATATCACAACTACTTCNCTAGGACTCCAAGCTTCAAGGCTTGAATTTTAAATCATCTGAATCAAGTTATGTGTAAGTTATGTGAAGTAAATTACTTGACTTCCCCCCCCACCCTTAGTGCAGACAATGATGGGTGGCTATTGTTTGCTGCCAGCAATAATTATGTTACTTTAATGTAGAATGCAGTAACTCCACATCCTAACAGATGAAAGCAGGAGAAAAAGCACCATGGAGGAGCTGGCATGAAGTCATAAGAAACAAAATCATCAGGAAGAGGTCCACGCTTAACAGCATGCAAGTTGCTGTACACAGTGGCAGACCCTACCCCTTCAGATGGAATGACATGTACATTTTGTTACNGAAATGTCAAATGTCACCCATGAAAGGGAACATTTCTGTCCATTCTCTTCTAGTTAGTTTTGACTCAGAAGAGTCACATGCCACATTGCTCTATACGGTGTGCATGAGTATAACTGGAAGCAGTCTCTAAACTNTCCATACAAAAATATCTGTTCAAATGCCTATTTTTGTAGATCATGAGCATGTACAGATTCCATGTGCCTTCCACCATGTTTATTTCAGATTACTTAGATTTTAGATAGTTATTCATCCATTTCTTTCAACAAATATCTATGATGCCAGTTCCCTGCCAATTGTGTGATGGCGTCACTGGCAACTGTTTGCNTGGTGGGTCTGTGTTCCTCCCCATTATGTCTTCCTGCAAGTTTGACATCATCCTGCCTTTTTATCCTTATTCCTTTGGGTTTATGGACTTTCCAAGATGTTGAAATCCCACCTCCACCATGTATTGNTATTCTGAGATGGAGTCCCAGACAGATAATTCATNTTCGTTGAGATCATGACTGGAACGCTCAGGAATGGAGGTCGGTGCCCTTAGAAGATCAGGAGAGAGNTTNTCTCCCCTTTGTNCACTCATGTGGGAACACAGCAAGAAGCCAGCCCTCTGACACAGAGGAAGGCCTGCACAGGAGGCCAGCCACAACCATGCCGGCCCTGTAATCTTAGACTTCCAGTCTCTAGAACTGTCAAGTATATATTTATAGGTTTTGTANGCTACTAAACCATAGTATTTTCTTATAGCAGACTGACCTAAGAATCTTGCTTTTTAATAATAGTGTTATAATGTATAGCATATACTTAAGCAATAGTTTTGTGCTGAGCTGTTTTTGTATTTTAAAAGGGGGCTATTATGTTCTATCTAACTTCAGAGATTTTCTTGATTCTCAATAATAGCTATGATCATTATGTAGAGTTATGGCTTATTCATTTTCACTGCTGTATAATGTCACATTTATGAATGATTTTTTGTTCTTTCTTCTTGTGACAGATATTTGCATTTTAAATGTATACATGTTTGTACATTTATGTGTGTGCAAATGCAGGTGTCTCTTGGTATATGAGTGCGTACACACACACACACACACACACACACACACACACGCACACACACGGGTATGGAGGCAAGAGATCAGCCTTAGGCATCATTTCTCGTGTACCAACTACCTTCTTTTTGTTCTGTTTGGCTTGGTGTGTGTGAAAGAAGGGGGAGGAGAGAGAGGGGGGGAAGAAAGGAGGAGAGAGAGAGCAAGAAAGAGAGAGGAGAGAGAGAAAGAGAGAGAGTTGGCTGGAACTTATCTACTAGGCTAAGCTATCTAAGCAATCCCCATAAATAAACTTAACCCTGCCTTCCATTACTGGGATTACAAGCATGTGCAACCACACCCAGCACTTTTACACGGATTTCTAGAGATTAAACTCAAGTCGTCATGACTGCAAAACAAACATTTGCCAACTGAGCCATCTTCCAAGTCCTAGTTATTTCCCTTTGTAATTTTCTAAATTTATTCATTTATTATGGGAGGGAGGAGTGAGTGGATGTGTTGAGTGGGGATAAATACCTACTGCAAAGCACACGTGAAGGTAAAAGGACAATTTATCAGGAGTCAATTCTCTCCTTCCATCTTATTTTAAAGCTAGCTCTCTCTTGGTTCTGCTACACTGTCACCTGGCCTTCCAGCTTCTGGGCAATTCTTCTGTCTTTAGCTCCCATCTTCCAGTAGGAATGCTTGCATTATAGATGTGCAACAGGGACATCTGGCTTTTTACATGGGTTACAGGNATTGAACTCAGGTCCTGAAAACTTGTGAAGCAAATGGTTTTATCTACTAAGTCATCGCATCAACCCTATAAAGAGTAATTTTTTCCTTTCTTTGTGAACTCATTATCAATGTTACTATAAACATTTTATATATATCTTGCAGCACAAACAAGTAATTTATATTACATATTATATTATATTATTATATCTATAAGTATACACAGACACGTGAATTTATATCTAAAAGAGAAATTGATAGATGCTAAGATATATAAACGTTAATTTTTACAAGAAAATTTCCAATTATTTTCCAAGGCAGAAGCATAATTTCTTCCTCTCGCCACCAGTGTAGGAGATATTATTGATCCACCTCTCTCCAACAACTGGAATTATCAAACTTCTAATTGCTTTGACAAATTGATGTAAAATAGCATCATGATTGATAGTAACTGGATAGCTAATGAAGTTAGCTGTTTCTTCATATGCTTGTTGTCTAATGGCTTTCCAATACGTTTATAAGACAACTACACTAAGCAGCCTAATAATGAGGAATTGATTCTGGGCAGGAGAGTGTTTCAGGACAAATATTCTCTAATTTGCTCTCTAGAATGTTAGCCTTTTTAATGCTCTTTTATGGATATTGCATTCCATAGTTGATATTCTTTTATCCATAGTTGATATACTTACCTCTGTTACATACTTATAGTTTCACCACCTGACCACCCTTGAAGTCCCAGAGTAAAGAATGAGTGGTTGATTCTCACAGACTAGGGATGCCTTATGAATACTGGTGATCCTTTAATTTATGTAGAGAAATTATTCCAGCTTGNTGGAGATGCGGCTATATTTTTAAAAGTGCNACTCTTTGTTTGGAACTAAATTATATTAGAATTTGTTCTCTGAGTGGTATCAATATTTTTTCTATGCTTAAAATGTCCTTATGCTTCTTTGAGGAATGAAATATACAGGTCAGCATTAGAGAGCATGCAAGAAGATGCTTCTCCTTCTCAAGTAATTCATCATGCAATTCTTGAAAGCCATACCTTGTAAAAAGCCGTTAAAGGCTCTTTGAGAACTGCAGGCCATTGTTTCTACTGATAGGCACAGATAACAGGAAGCAGGGAAGATCCATGATTCATCACCCTACAAGTTTTATGAATAACAACTAATGATTTTTCACTCTGCCCAAAATGGTTGCAGGGGATGGTCTGATATGCATGTTCCCTTCCTCTGGGTATCAAAACCCAGCAAATTCCCATCTTTGACAGGTATTAGAAGAGAGGAAATAGAAAGGGAACGGTAAATGTTCAAAAGCCAGACTCACAGAGAAGCAAGTTGCCTCTGGTTTAAATTTGAGTGACACTAGTACATCTCTTGGAGGCCAGTAGCATGTCTCCAGGTAAGATAACGATGTCTTCATCCCTGNATATTGTCTCACTGTGGGAAAATGCAGAGGTTGTGCAGTCAAGGCTCAACAACTGGTCTTTCCACTCAAAGAGCTTTGATTCTTCATAATCAGAATTTACTCTTATTTTTGCCAAAAATCAGAGATAGATTGGTTTGGGGGACCTGCTTAAAATGGGTTTTACTTTATAGTAACCAACACAGAATTGCTTAGTTGCTTTGTATAAAAAAAAATTGATATTCCAGCTGCAAATGATGCCTCCTAATGAAATCATCTTAAACAATAAATGATTCTCAGATCTATGGCATCGTTCATGTTAGAGTTTCATAGCAAATAAATAAAAATGAGTCAACTTGCATCATTCAGTTGGACATTGAACTTCTCTATTTTTACCAATACAAGTGTCTGTGATTATTTCCAATTTGTGTGTATTGTCCATATAGAAATTAACNATTCTGTAAATTAATAATTCCAAAAAGTTGGTTATGTTATATGCTTTCATGTAAAGGGGCCACTGTTCATGTGCAACTTGTTTTAAGGCATTGTGATTATGTATAACAGGCTGTCACTAAATGCCACGGGCAACACAGAGCAGTAGAATACATGTGAATAAGAGTGATGGACAAGACGATAAGTCATTACTCACAGCTCAGAGGAGACACTGGGCAATGTACCAGTACCTGGTAATCACTCCCCAAATAACTTGTAGTGAACTCTTACTCAAAGACAAGAGTGTGGTCTGTGGAGAGGAAAGACACAACAGGTTCTGGGTGATTTAAGACTTATAGTTGGGTCACATGATCCTTAGCTCTCTATATTCTAGAGTAAAATTCCATCATCAACATGTTAGCCAATCAATCAACAAGAATGTACTGAGTATGTATCATGTGCCCCAAACTTGAGTGAAATAAACAAAAGTTCTCCCCTTACATAAAAACTATGACTGAGAACTATAGTTTAAACATTCAAAACCATATTATGCCTTCNTTATCTTTTTCTCTCATTCATTTTGTTACTCAGTAAACTTGCTTATCAAAGAGTATGGGAAGTATGAGATCTATAGCACAGAAAAATATCAATGATGTTTAATTCCTCTCACCTTGAAGGGTTTCAAATCTACTAGGGAAGCAACATACATGTATATTAATATACATAATGGNCCTTAGCTTTATGGTGTGTAAAATGATTAGAGAGTTTGAAAATACTTAGTTCTTAGTGCAGGAAATAATTGCTGTGGGACATCTTTCTGTATGCTGTGAATATGTGTTGCTCTGATTGGTTGATAAATAAACACTGATTGGCCAGTAGCGGGGCAGGAAGTATAGGTGGGGCAAGCAGACGAGGAGAATTTGGGGAAGAGGAAGGGCTGAGTCAGGAGTCGCCAGCCAGACACAGAGGAAGAAGATGACAAGACAGAACTGAGAAAAGGTGCCTAGCCACATGGCTAAACATAAATAAGAATTACGGGTTAATTTAAGTGTAAGATCTAGTCAGTAATAAGCCTGAGCTAATGGCCAAGCAGTTATAATTAATATAAGCTTCTGAGTGATTATTTTATAAGTGGGCCACAGAGGCCTGGAGGGACCAGAGAAACTTTCTGACTACAAATAATAATTACTATTTTGGTGGATGTTGAATGTTCTCCCAATAACTTACCTGTTAAGTCACTATTANATATTTAGTGTTCAGTTTAGTGCTGTTAGAAGTGGGAGAATTTAAGAGGTGGGAGTCTCTTGGGAGTTAAGGCCATTGGGAACATTCCTGGAAACAGACAGTGGGATTCCAATCCCTTATGTTTGTCTATTTTCATCCCTGTCTAAGAGGTGAGGGGTTTCATTCTACATGCTTTCCTCTTTGTTATGCTGCCTCAACACAGACCCAACTACACAGGACCAAGTGATCACGGGATAAAACTTCCAAGCCTGTACACACACAAAAAAANCAACCTTCTGTCCTTATAAGTTAACTGTCTTGAATATTTTTGTAGTGACAGCCAGCTGACCAGCAGTTAGTTAGCATGTATTGGTATTATTTGGACAAGGCTGCACAGATGTGCAGTGATTTGTCACATGGAGATGAGAGAGAAGGACAGGCTCCTATATTCAGAGATAATAGAAGGAAGAAAAAAGCTAATGAGATGAAGAGATGGCTTCATGTTTGCTACACAATCTTGAAGACTAGAGTTTTCAAACCCCAGAACTCATGTAACTTCCAGGTAGGTGTCATGATCTTCATGTAATCCCAGCCTCAAAAAGCAGAGGATGGGTATCCCCACAGAAAGCTGGATAGTGAGAGTAGCCATATTAGTGAGCTTTGGCTTTGACGGAGAGATTGCACTTCAATGGATAAGGCACAGGTGTGATGGAGGATGACTCCCAACATCAGGCTTGGATGTCCACATGTGTGTGCACATAAGTACATGTGCACCCCCATACATGCAAACACACACACACACACACACACACACACACACACACACACACACGATAACAGGAAAAGAGAAAGCTAATCATTCAAAGGTAGTGAAATATCACAGGGGCCAATATGGAAATCAAGGTTTGAGGCAGAGTAGGGCCATTTATACAGCCAGATGCTTCATAAATGCCCTAGATGGGTTTATTTTTTTCCTTCTTTGAANTATACCTANCATAAGTGTATTATTGTATTTTCCACAAGTCTCTACAGCACACAAAATACAATAATGCAGCACTTTTTACTCCAATCTCTCCTAAACATGGCCTATTACATCACATAGAACTTGGAGGGTTTTGATATTCGTTTGTCATCACCACCAGCATCCACTGTACAGTGATTTAAATGTTGCAAACAAACCTAACAGCTGGTGAGGGCATTGCTGCTTCTATTGCAGAGCCGTGCCATCTGTTTAGCTGGTGCAATTTGTGAGATTTCTTAGATAGCATATTTCATGATTATTTCATAAGAGGCATCCGTGATAAATCCTACTAGCTGCATCCTTGGAGAAATCACAATTGGCATTTATTATAGATTTGAAAATGGCCATATCCTAGGAGATGATATAGTTGTATATCACCCAAATTGAAAAGAACAATGTCTTATGTAAATGTCTATACCATACAGACAGAAATCTTGATGTTGAAAGCTGCTATCATAAAACCCTATAGCCTAAGTCATTCAGATTCATGGTCTCCAAGCTCAGCTGTCATCACTCTACATTTCCTTGGATTCATCAACATTTCCCTTTTCCTTTTCCTCCAGAACCTGTTCTGTAAATTCCTGCCTTAATACCTTTTCCTTTGCNGTAGGGAGCCCAGCAGCCCTGANTGAATATGTACTGTTGACATTGGCATGGACTACAAACCCTAGGATCCACAGGGAATTGGCCAAGCCATTCCCGATATGGGCCAGGCTCAGAGGGATGGCAAAGCTTTCCTTGGGGTTTCAAGGACAGATGTTTATGGACAATTGATCACTGCGTACAAAAACTAGCAACTGCANCTTCTTCCTCCATGATGTTTACAGTCTGAAACTANTCAGCTACAGAGACCTCCTACCAAGACTATCCCAGCCCACACCTGTGCTGTATCCAATAAACATGCTGAGGTTCCAGGTTCCTGGGAGTAGTAGGTGCCACCTCATCAGCTTTTCTGGGTCTGTCTCTGTGTGTCTGTCTATCCTTGATTCCCTCACTACTCCTAGTTAGGGTTTCAGGACCTTCCCAAGCTGTGTGGGTTGTGGTACCCTCACCCTTACTGGTGGATGGAATATTCTGCTCCAGCTATGGTGAGATGANTCCATTGGTAAAGTGTTTGCCACACAAGTGTGAGGACCTGTGTTCAAGACCTAGAACTCATGTTTTGTTTTGTCTTAAAAAGCCAAGTGTTGTGGCATATGTTTATAATACTACCTCTGGGGAAGTGGAAATAGGAGGATCCTTGGGGCTGGCTAGACAGTCAGTCTGGTAGAATCAGTGAGCACCAAGTTTCGTGAGAAACTCTGCCTCAAACATAAATAGCCAAATAGA
>LZPO01027514.1:181968-205600 GCA_001675575.1 Neotoma lepida | reverse complement strand
TCCAGGGGCCATTGGAGAGACATGAAGCACCTATGTTCAAGGCTCTAGAATGGTCCTGCAGACCCTGCAGCCCACACACTGCTGCAAAGAAAGACCCAAAATTCAGACCCAAGGCAACAAACATAAGGGAAGAAGTTGGTTCACCAAGAGTCTCCAAAGGGACAGTCACAGAGGGACTGCTGGGTCTTTCTGGACAAGTAACAGGCCTTCTGTCAGTGGTACTTGGCACCCAGAGTGTTTTGGGAAAGTGCCTACCNCATCCTTTCTCCTCAGTCTGCCCAATGTGGGGCCCAAGTTCCATCTCATGGCCCTCCCCTCAATACTCCTCCCTCACCGGCCTTCTGTCTTTTAAGTCTCACAGAATCCAAGGACTCACTGTGGGAAGTCAGGATTGCCTACAAGTCTTTAGTATCTGCAGATATGTTGGGGGTGNGACTTGGTGTTTAAATGGTGTGAGAGGAAGAAAGNGTAAAGATTCCCCACTGCACTCATATAAGCAGGCCATGTCTTCTCATTTTCTACTTTCTGAAAATACATACAAATTATCTCTTAAAAATAGTGTAGTCACAATAAAATAATCTAGGCCTGGAAAAAGTTACATGCCACACACACACACACACACACACACACACACACACACACACACGCACGCACGCACACACACATGCATACTCGCACACACACGTCAGAGCTAATAATTGAAGTTCTGTCAGTTTTAAAATAGTCACTGATTTTTTTTATTAATAAATTTTGCTCCTTTGATGATTTCATATGTGACTGTCATGATTTCATATGTGACTGTCATGATTTCATATGTGACTGTCGTGATTTCATATGTGACTGTCGTGATTTCATATGTGACTGTCGTGATTTCATATGTGACTGTCGTGATTTCACATGTGACTGTCGTGATTTCATATGTGACTGTCGTGCATTCTGGTGCTCTCCCTTCTTCTTTCCCTTGCATCCATTTCATGTGCATTTTTCCAGGTGTGGTATTTTCTAAACCTCCTAGTGTCCTCTAGTGTCTACACTGACGTACAATTGAGCATTCTGAATCTGAAAATCTGAGTCTCAATGTTCCAGAATGTAAACATTGATTGCCAGGTCACCACGGTGGAAAACTCCACACTATGAAACTGTGTTTAATGAAATGACCTTCTGTCTGTGTGTATAAGGGATGCATGGAACATAAATGAACTTTGTCCCCAAGTCCTACCCTCCAGATAGTTCATTATTTACAGTGTATGCAGAAATCCCAAATCCAAAGCATAGCAGGGCCACGCAGGCCTCACAGCCAATCCACCCACAGATCATTTGGGGAAAGACATTCCCTGCATCGGACTAACTTGCCAACTCACTTTTTTTATGCTGCTAGAGTATCCTTCCCCAGACTCTGGCAGCCAGTCACCTCCCAAGTTAGCTCATCAGTATCTAGGATGGGACCCCAAGTTCTCTGTGGTCTCAACTTCTACCCCCCTCCCACCATCATCTGGTCACCTAGGAGTCATCGCTACCTCTTCAACAAGCTCCTCTTCCTCTTCTTCAGAGCCTCTTAGTTGCTCTCAGATTCCATGTTGTACCATATCTTCTATTTCTCACCAGGACACCTTTTTCACAGTGGAGACTGAAGCAGGACACAGTCAATGTCTAACTCAGGGGAGAAAATACCCCCAAAGATGGGACTGTGTGTTGCAGAAGAGGTCAGTTGTGAAAAGTTGTGAAGAGGGTTGGCATATCATGCTGAGTGTGGGCATCACTCATGGGCAGGAGGGTTGGCATATCATGCTTAGTGTGGATATCACTTGTGGGTAAGAGAGTAGGCACATGAAACCATGCTGCTCTTTTATTTCTTTAAGTGACATATTCTGTCATTCATCAGTGGATTTCAAGAAGATTGAATTTGGTTTTTATACAGCTTCGCATTTTATCTACCAACAAGTAGTATGCTAATCAGCTTTCACTGCTGTAGCAAATGGCCTGAAATACTAATTCATAAGGAAATAAGTTTCATTTTGGCTCATGTTTTCTGGAGTTTCAGTTCATGGTCATTTGATCCTGTTGCCTTAGTTCTGTGACATGCACATCCCAGTAAAGAGTGTATGTACAGTGGGGAGGATATTTGCTTCATGGTACCCAAGAAACAGAGAGAGAGACAAGAAGGGCCCAGGGTCTCANTATTTCCTCTAAGAGCACACACCTCATGACCTAACTTCCTTGTACTAAGCCCAGCTCTTGAAGGTCCCACACTTCTCAATACCACCACAGGTTAGCATTTAACACACAGGCTGTCGGTTGGGTCACATTCAAGATACAGACTATAAGAAGCCACGTGAAGAATTCCTGAGGAATTCCTTCCCATGTTCCCTTCCCTTGCGTAGTATAAAATCACGGGCAACCACACTTCATTTATCATGTCTGAGATAAAGCACATCCCACTTGGGTATAGCCCTTCCCCCGTTTCTGCTCTTTCCCTACATAATCATGGTTCTCTTCTGCGTTCCCTGCTGTCACATACACCTGTGGCCCCTCACATCCTGCTGACACTTCCCTTTACTCATCATGGTTGAAGTAAGATCTAAGCAGACCTGATGGTACATGCCTGTAATCCCATCGTTCAGGAGGATAAGTCAGGAGCGTAGAAGCTCCAAGAAAACCTAAGGACATAGCAAGACCCTGTTTCAGAAAGACAGGAAGATAGACAGACAGGAAACAAAATAGGAAAGAGGAATCAGAGGCAGAGAAAGGAAGGGGACTTAGGAAAATTCTCCTTTAGTTCCTGTAGCGTCTACCATCTCTTCTTCCACCCTGTCCATGGCCAATGTTCTGCAAAGGAGCCCCACTCTCCTTTCCTACTTCCTCACCTCTCTCACTCCTCAGTGTTCTGTTGTGGGATATTTGTTTAACTGGGCAAAGATGTGTTACATTTGTTTATGATGCACTTGTTTAATTCTGTAAAGTTGTGTTGCATTTGTGTTAATTAAATAAATAAAATTAGCCTGAGCTCAGAGAGGTGGGGTTAGCATCTTGACAGGAAGTAGCAGGGAGGAGCATATTGTGGGTTTTTTAGTTGTGGTGGTGTGGAAGGAGAGANGCTTCTCGGGATACCAGCTAAGAGAGGAAGTTAGTCAGTTGCTACTCTAACTCTCTGAGCTTGTAGGTTTTCATCCTAGCCTTTGAATCTCAAGTTTTATTAGAATGATAGAGATTTAGTTAAAACTACCTTTAGCAGCAGCAACAGAGCCATTGTCTGGGGGAACAGAATTCCCCCCAAAGGTTACAGCCTTAGTGACTGGGCCACTAGTAGTTAAAAGTGCAGCTACCATGAGGACGATAAAATAGCATTTTGGCACCCAATGTGGGGGTCCAAATTTCCACATAGGGCCTGAGAAAGCTGAAAAAAAAAGAAAAAGAAAAAGTGAAAAAGGATATGGCTCTGTTAAGAGGCTCTGCCAGTACAGAAACCAGTACACTAAAAAGAAAAATGCCTGTCACAGTGTGGGTACCAGCTTCCTAGAGCTGGGGCAGTTAGACACGGCTCCCAGTTGAATGCAGCTCTTGGCCTGGCTCGTATGGCATAAAGCTGGGCTTTCGCAGATTCAAGTGGGTGGAGCCAGCCACCATCACAAAGCCACTTAGCAGTTTAAGGTTTGGCTCACACAGTCAGAAAAGTGTAGAGACATGCGGTAAAGACAGGTCCAGATGGAAAAAAAAAAACAAAACCTCTAAACAGGTTACAGTGTGTTTAAAAATGTATGTAGACTTAAGAAAGAAAAGATAATGGGTATAGACAGTCACAGGAAGAAATAAACAGTTTAAAAATAATAAAATGAAATCTTTAAAGAGAAAGTAAAGTAATATAAGAAGAATAAGCCATGTAAAGATGGGAAATACACAGGGAATCTGGATCCTGCATGGTGTGGTGTTGACTTTAAATTTTTTGAATGCTGATGAGTGAACAACAGCTACTGAGAGATATGGAATTGTAAAAGGACTGCTGATTAAACCAGCCTAGATACTTTAGGGATGCCTTAATTTTAAAATGGAATTTAAAAAATGTATTGCATTGGGGAAGAGGTTATGCTTTTGTTTCCACAAAAAGTGAAAAGCTGTAGATTCCTTCAAGGTTAGTAGAGATCAGGTTAGATTANGGGAGACCTCCTGAAAACCTTGGCTGCAGACATAAAGGAATAAACCAGGAAAGATTACCAGACACGTGACATATATACTGATCTCTTTGCATGGGGACAGTACTGAGACTGGACAACAAATGTTACAACTAGTTTTCACAGGACTTGACCATTATTTCAATTTTCTCAGGGTCCCCTAAAGATGTTGTCACCCCCAGAAAACAGGAAGTAATTTTAAAAATACAACCCCACATTCCAAAGAGGTGGGGTGGGTGGTCTTTGGTTCTTTGATGAGTTACAGATGTTTGTCATCATTTAAGGGGGTTGGCTGCAAATTGTTATTGGTTATGCTAAGGGAAGAAACTAAGCAAGAGAGGATTCAGGGATCTTTTTCTGAAAAGAAATAGGTGAATATAGGNATGATAGGATAAAAGAATAGATTATTAAATATACTTGAAACTATATTTTAANGAAACTGTATTTTAAAGAAACTATTAAATTCAAATATTTTACATTGGTATGTATTTTTGTACACTGATACAAATTAAGGTTATTTTTGTTATAACATACTGTATGTATGTTTCTACTCTAGTTTAAGGGATTTTTGTATATTGATACTAATATACAAATATAGTGCACCTTGGTCAGACCTCCAGCCTCCATCCAATCCCATCACCTAGCTGTTTCCTAAGTCTCAATTGCTCCCGTAAGTGTCCTATTGCTGAAGCTCTATTTTCCTGTCTCATTGTAGCATTTATCACATGATAGTTGACTCCCTGTTTCTTGAAATGTATCATCTACCTACCTGGCTCACCTCCAGCAGTGACCAACTGTATCCTTTAGTGCTTGTCACTGTTTCCATACCATTTTAACATTAGAGCATCTTCTCTTCCCTTGTCACTGTTTCCATACCATTTTAACATTAGAGCATCTTCTCTTCCCTTGGGTTCCATGACTCTGTTCTTCTCAGACATCTTTATGGTTTCCTCTCCTTCAGCCCATACCATAATACCTCATAAATGAGTTTTTCCCAATGTCTTGTGCTCAGCCCCTGCTACAAAACTGGATAATATAGATAACTTCTATATCTGTCTATATGTTGGTGTCTTCCAGACTGCATTATAATTAAAGTAATAAATTAGTGTATTATTTACATCAAGTGAATCTATATTGACTAAAGCTACCTTTCACGTTTCCATGGAAGACTGATACTTTCTTCATGTAGATCCTGCTCATTTAAGAAAAAAATTAAACTGATTTCATTTTTTTTACTTAGTTAAAATATAATTATGTCATCTCCTCTACTCCCTTTTAATTTTATGGCCTCTTATTCTTTAATTATCACAGTTATGTGTGTGTGTGTGTGTGTGTGTGTGCAAAGAAATATATAAATGCAACCTGTTGAATTTGTCTAGTGTTGCTAGTATGCATGGTCTTTTAGAACTGACCACTTGAGATGCTTAGCCATTTAGCTTAACCATTATGCCCAGAGAAGACCAACTCTCCCTTTCTCAGCAGTTTTTAATTGCCTGTAGCTCTTCACCTAGGAGTGGGACACTAAGTGATGTCCCCCACCCACATGGGCATGTCAAGTTGGTTGNGTTTCTATTGAGATCTCATGGGTGTGGGTTCTCTCTCATATTCAGAAGACAGAATTTTGCAGCAGGCTTTCCAGTCCTCTGGCTCTTACAGTTGTTTTACCACATCTTCCCCAACGTTCCCCAGCTTTACGTATAGAGATTGGGCTGTAGATTTATCTACTGGGACTGGGTACCTCCTTGTCAGTAGTTCTCTGCATTTCTGCACTTGTGGCTTTCTGTAATAGTCTTTGTATGCTGTGAAAAGGGGTTCTTTGATGAAGATAAGAGCACCGCTTATATCTGAAGATTTGGAGCTAGAAACTGCACATGAGAGAGGACATGTGGCATTTTCTTTCTGAGTCTGGGTTACTTCACTCAATATAATCTTTTCCAGGTTTGTCCATTTACCTGAACATTTAATTATTTATTTATTTATTTTTTACAGCTGAATAGTATTCCATTTCGTACATATACCACATTTACATTATCCTTTCATCTGTTGAAGGGCAATTANGATGTGTCTCAGGGTTTCTATTGTTGTGAAGAGACACTAGACCATGGTAACTCTTATAAAGGAAAACATTTAGTTGAGATGGTAGCTTACAATTTCAGAGGTTTAGTTCACTATCATCATGGTTGGGAGTATGGCAACATGCAGGTAGACATGGTTCTGGAGAAGGAGTTGCGAATTCATCTTGATTCAAAGTTAGCAAGAAGTGAACTGAGACACTGGGCATGGCTTGAGCATATATGAGACCTCAAAGCCCACCTCCACAGTGACACACTTCCTCCAACAAGGCTATATCTACTCCAACAAAGCCACGCCTCCCAATAATGCCATTCCCTACNAGCTTATGGGGGCCAATTACATTCAGGTTACCACTTTCCACTCGCTGGCCCCCATAAGCATGTAACAATAACATAATGCAAAATGCATTTAGTCTAACTTCAAAAGTACCCATAGTCTAGCACAATCTCAACAAGGTTTAAAAGTCNAAAGTTCAAAGTCTTTTCTGAGATTCATGCAATCTCTTAACTGTAATCCCCTATAAAATAAAAATAAAAAAACCTGCCCAAGAAAGCTGCTAACAGAGAGTGGAACCAGTTCAAGAGAAAGAAGTATATTGCAGTCAACAAAGCTGAAAGGAGTTGGAGATCTGAAGAGCATTTTGATATCAGACATGGAGATGCAGAGTTTGGAGTTTGCCCAGCTGGTTTTGGTCTTGCTTTGGTCCAGTATTTCCTCACTGCGCTCCCTTCCCTATGTTTTGGAATGGTAATGTATATCCTGTGCCATTATATGTTGGAAGTATGTGATCTGTTTTTTTTTTAAATTTTTATTTTATAGGGGATTACAGTTAAGATTTACATATTCCAAGATTTAAAGATTCTTGTGCTTTTACATTTCTGAGAGTCTCAAAATTGATTAAATAATTCTGGTCACTAATATGTTTATTTTTGTTCTGGACTTTAATGACATACCGTTGCCTCCCATGCTGTATTGTGTAAATGTATTTATGGTTTTTGACTCAATATGCTTATCAGTCATTGTGTTAGAGTACTTTTATACTTCAGGATCAGTAACAATTATGTTTTTAATTAATCAAGNATAAAAAAACAAATTTTACAAATTCCCTTGGAGCACCTATGAAGATAATGTTTAATTTTGCTTAGCTATTTGTAATGGTGATTTTTTGTTGTTTAAAGATAGATTGATGTAAAACATCTTTGCATCCTGGAATAATCCTTCCTTAATCTTACATAATAGTCCTTAAATATTCTGTGAGGTCTAACTTGTGAATATTTTAGTAAGGACTTTTGCTCTTATACTCGAAAGGGGAATGGCCTATACTATCTATATGCAAAGTACTAGTTGTGCTATTTTTGGTTGAGGTTTTTGAAGATGGTCAGTTGTGAGNCTTTACATCTTTTNAGATGGTTTAAATAAGATAAGATTGTTTAGGGGTGGAGGGATGGCTCAGTGGTTAAGAGCACTGGTTGCTCTTCCAGAGGTCCTGAGTTCAATTCCCAGCAACCACATGGTGGCTCACAACCACCTATCACTGTAATTCTGTGGGATCCAATGCCCTCTTCTGGTGTGCAAATGCACATGCAGACAAAACACCCATATACACAAAGTACATAAATAAATCTTAAAAATATCTAAGATTGTTTCTTTGAATCTTTTATGGAAGATGTTTTTGGAAAATAATTCTTTATTAATTTTTATAAGCATCCATTGCTTATTGGTGTCTTTCTAAGCAGGAGATAATTATATAGTTTATTTCCTTTTTAATTTTATGTTAAGTGTTTCTTTTTTTCTGCTAATACCCAAGTAATATGACTATGTATATACTTTAGAGTATTAAATATTAAAATAAAAAATTTACAACATGATCAGACACTGGGTTCTGTAAAATTTAGAGTCTTTGGAATTTATTGAAGATTGCTTTATAGCCAAGAGTAGGATTAACTTTCACAAATATAGCATAAATGTTTCAAAAAAGATGTATTTCTATTTATGGAGAACATGATTCTGTATATATTAAGAGAGATAATATATGTTTTATTAGATCTGATGTCATTATTTACCCAAACTTTATTGCACTTACATGCTGGACTGTAGACAATATCTTTCCTAGTCTCTGGCGCTAATCTACTTTTTATATATTTTAAAACTTATTTGGCAATTTTCATAGTATTCACAGAGGTAGAAATTAGACATCCATAATCATAACTCTATTTTTCATGTAGAAGTCCCCACAGGAATCTTTCTAAAATGCAAACATTGTCATAATAAAACCTTTTTTTCCCAAAAGCATTTAAAATATCCCNTTTCCACTCTCCATTCCTAATCCTTTCCTCTCCTTTTCTTAAAATGACCCTCAGTCCTGGGGCTGCTGTCTGCCTCGCTTCTTTTCACAGCCAGAGTTGAACTCTCACGGGTTATTTGTCTCTCGTCTTTGCTGTAGACTCTTCAGGCTTTCTCTTCAGAGTTCAGAAAATATTCCTTACACCCTTTAAATCTCACTTGTCTTTAAAGCATAGATGTCACTTCCCATCTTAGTGTACAACAATGCCCTGCAAGCCCCTGTATTCCAGGTAGCTCTTGGTGCTACTTTCAGTGTTTATATTATGGTGCTGCTGTTGCCCCCATTCCTCGTTAGGCTGAGAGCCTGTGCCCAGCCTCTCAGGAAACTAATGTGTCATGGAACCAGGGCCACCATCTGGTTGCTAGGGTAAGTCCTGTGAGTCTGGGCCAGACTGAACTTCCAGCAAGAACATGTTATAAAAATTATAGCTGGCATCTTTCAGCATTTACTATATTTCAGGCACCAAAGAGAACTAGNAGTAGTCATGAGTGTGCAACTAGTGATGTTTCTCAAGATGCCATGCTCAATAGGGTGAGGAGGGGAGCTCTCGTTTACAGTTTATACTTGGGGAGTGTTGAAGTGCCATATTGAAATTTTGTCAGCCGTAAGTAAAATCTGATGGGATAAGGGAGTACGTGCTGGAGGCTGTCTGGAGCCTCAGCTCATGCTTGGTCCCACCATACCACCATCCTACACCTCCATGGTGGATTTTCAGACACCTGCTCTCCCACCCCTGACCAGTAAATGCTACAAATAAAATGAATTAGGAAAAAGGGAGGGATGAAGGAAGGGAGAGAGGCAGGCGGGAGAGGGAGTGTCCTCCATAGGCTCACGTGCTTGTACCTGGTCCCCTCTTGGTGTTGCTGTTTGGGGAAGTTTAGGAGGTCCAGCCTTGTTGAAANATAGTCAGTCACCAGAGGCAGTCTTTGAGAGTTTAAAGACTTGCACCATTTCCAGTTCACTCTCTCTCCTTTGTGCTTGCAATTCAAGGTGTGAGCACTCAGNTTCCTTTACCTCCCTCCATGCTGGCAGCCACCTGCTACCTGTTCCCATGCTGTTCCTGCCATCCTGGACTCTAACTCCATGGAACGCTATGCCAAATAAACTCTCTCTTCTCTAAGCCGCCTCAGTCATGAGGTTTTATTACAGCAACGGAAAAGTGACTACTATACTAACTCTGCTGTTATTGTGCTTATTTCAAAGACAGGAAAAATAGCTACTGCTATTCCTATATGTCAGTTCTGAAGGGGAGAAGGATATCCCCGCCTGGCAATTACACAAGCACTCCTTTTGTCTCTGGCTTCACAGAGAGAATACTGACTTTCAGCCCATTCTGGTCACTTTGTCTGCCTGCCTCCTTCTGAGGCACAAAGTATGTAGTCCTCTGCAATGACTCTGGAGGAAGTGGAGGATGTACATCACCAAGGTAACAGGGCCTCTAGACAGCACATAAGTATCCAAACACAATTGTTCTGATTTGGGCATCTTCACTTTAACTCACAATTCTAGTGTTCCCAAATTGACTTGATGAATATATAACTGAATTATCTCTTGAAATACAAATTTCTAGTTTTTCCTAATACTTTAGACACCAGGAAGTCTAGGGAAGATGTCTGGAAAGAATGTTGTATTTTTTTAACAAGTGCCAAGGGTGATTCTTGCTATCTTGTAAGTTATGGAAACATTGTTATGCTCTGCAGACTCTACAGCCTTTGAGTCTCTAATTCGCAAAGGACACAAGAAAAACAGTCAATAGCAGATTCAGATAGGTAAAAATAGAAAAAGATCCCAGCTAGTGTCAACATCATCACAGTCTGAGGAGCAGCTTTGATTTTGTGAGTTCCTTGAGATGAGCCTGGATTACAGTCATGCATCACTTAACAACACGATTCATCCGCAGAAAGACGTCTTTAAGGGAAAGATGTCGTGAAAGATTAAGTGAAAGGTGATTCATCTTTGAGTGAGCCCCAGAGTGTGAATATCACTAAGACAATTGCAGTATCAGTAGGCAATATACTCTTACAGGATCACTGTCACATAAGGAGTTTATCACGGATGCAAATGTTGCTGAGCAGTTAGTGCATGCTGTACACTGTTTTTGACAAAATACCATCTCTTTGCTGTAACACAAATTTCCTCTAATAGGTAATAGGAAAACATGAGAAGAACTTCCCTTTGTGCCCACAATGAAGCCATTGAATGAATTGATTTTACCACTACAAAGAACTAACAAATAGAGCAACGTGTCAGGAACAAGTACCTTCAGATGCCGTCCAGTAGGCGGTAATGTCTGTCCACCCAGAAGAAGGGGATCCCTTGTGATGAGCCTCTGTGGCCTGTGTTCTGCCCAGAGGCATTAACATTAAACACTAGCCAGAGGAAAAGAAACCCAAGAACAACCACCAGAACACCAAGTTAAGGAAAATGAGACTTGAGCTCAGAGTCTAAAAGCCTTCATTTATTAGGAATAATAGTAAGGAGCTACACAAAATGAAGTCACACTAAGGAAAACAGAGCCTTTGGTTAACACTATGCTGCACATTTGTAGGGTGAGTATACATGGCAGGTACAGGATGCAGATCTGGGATGTGAAATCTGAACAGCTTCTGACATTCACAAATAAAAGAGAGATGTTTGATTTACAATCAGCCAGAATACATAATCGGCCAGAATAAAGGAGAATGACTTGAATACTGAAGAGATGTCAGAAAGACAAGACTTACAGGGTTCCATTAGCCTTCATATAAAGGTTAAGAACTTTATTAAAAACAAAAAACAAGACATAGCAAAATAAAACAAACAAACAAAACCCTTGTATGTAAGTCTTCCAACCATCAAAATGATTCATAAGTAAACATTATGTGTTAGAGCAAAACTTAAAAGATGAAAATTAAGTTGAGACACTCCACAGTGCAGCAAGTAGAATGTCCAACACTTGATAAAAAATGACTGGACGTATAAGGAAGGGATTAGGACCCATAATAGTGAAAAAAACGGTAACACAATGTTAAAAAGAAACAACAGATGATTTCGTTAAAATTGGTCCAGCATTGAAAGAAAAACACATGAGTATAATAAAGAGTAGGAAAACTAATTTCAAAAATATAGCATCTGAAATAAAAAAAAGTTCAGGGCTCTTGCCCAGAATTGTGAGTCCCCAAATTTGATCCTTAGAAAAGTAATGAAGGAAATTTACTACAATTAACATAAGATTAACAACTGATTAATCAAAGATGATAAATATGAGGATATAACAAAAATATAAAAACTGAAGCACTTATGAAAACTATTTTTGTTTTATTTTCTTTGTTTCCTGTTTTAAAAAGTAATTTTATTAATTCTTTGAAATGCTCATGCAATGTACTTTGATCACATTCACCCCCAATCCCAGTTTCTCTTAGATCCACCCCCTACCTCTCTACTTCCAACTTACTGTCCTCTTTTGACTTTTTAAACCCTTTGAGTCCTATGTGTGCTGTTCATACACTCTCTTCTTCTTGTTGTTGTGATTAGCTCTCCTTCTTTCTATTCCGTCTGGAATTCCAGTTCATGAAATGGCACTGCCCACAGTTAGGGCGGGTATTCCCAGCTCAGTTAATCTAATCTGGAATATCCTTCATAGACATACCCATAGACATGTTTCTACACTGATTCTAGATCTTACCAGGTAGACAATCAATATTAATCATCACAATCCCATCCCTTGCCCACATGTCATCCAAACACATCACTTTTAAGACATAAACTTCTGTCTTTTGTCCACATAGGCTCACAGCCATCTCATACTACAGAAATCATTTAGTCCAACTTTAAAAGTCCTGCAGTCTAACAATTTGATCACTATTTAAAAATCTAGAGTTTCCTCTGCAACTCAAATCAATCTCTTAACTGTGAGTCCCTGCAAAATAAAAAAATAAATTATATACTTATAATATACAATGGCATAGAATAAACCTGCCTATTCCAAAAAGGGAGGGGCAAAGCAAGGAGTTATTAGACCAAAATAAGACCTAAACCCAGCAGGAAGAACAGCAAATCCTTCAGATTTACATCAGGCTCTTGCTGGATTCATCTAGGTTGCATGGGGGCTTAGGTGGCCACCATCCCTCTCTGCTATCTGAAGTACACTTAGCCTTTCTGTTGGANTAACTTTCCTCAGCAGACATCCCAGGATTCTGGCATCTCCAACATCCTGCCNTCTCCATTGAAACTTCCGCTTCAAGTTTACAATTTCATGTAGTGGCATCTCACGGCTTCCTAGAAGGGATTCCAACCCTGCCATATACTGTCTGGCCTCGGCATCTCTCTGGAACCATGGTGCAAGACTCCAGAATGCTTTTCATGCTGAGTCAACTAAACCAATACCACACAGACAGTGGTGCCAAGTTCTTGTTGTTTATCTCACAGATGTGTATAAGAGACAGCAACTAAACCAATACCACACAGACAGTGGTGCCAAGTTCTTGTTGTTTATCTCACCACAGTGCCAGCTTGTGATGGGGTCTGAGCTCCTTGGACCAAGTTCATATCAGCTTGCTTCTATGTGCTGACCCTGGAGAAACACTCCCTAGGACACTTGCTCTCAGGGAGCAGGGAACCCCCTCAGTGCATTCTCAGTTCAGGCTCTCTCCTTCTATGTGAATTTGCATTTTCACAAGATGGAGCCTTCGATGAGTCAGATCTTGCCCTTGGGAAACATTTCCTAAGTCTCAGTTTCCTGTTGCCACCAAGTTTCCCTTTAATAAAGCTAAAGTCTCCAACAATTACATCAGCTTTCAACAGCTCTTGTCTGTGAAGTTAAGCTGGCTCACGCTCCTTTCCTTACCAAACTGCATATTCTTAATATCTCTCTGAGTCACTTTTAAATTATTTATTTATTTTACATTTGTAATTAAAACATAATTACACCACNCCCTCCCTTCCTTTCCTCCCTCCAATGTTCCCTCTCTCCAACCACTTCCATGCTTCCCTCCACGTTCAGATTGATAGTCTCCTGTTTTGACAGTGTGTGTGGGTGGGGTGGGAGGGGTAATAAGATATATGGACAAATATATAAATATGACCTGCTGCGTCCATTTTTTATTGTTTACGAGTATATGGCTTCAGAATTGCCTCCTTGGTATTGGAAAACCAATCAGGGTGACTCATCTCTGGAAGAGGCTAGTTCTCCCTCTCAGCTGTCATTAGTTGCCTGTAGCTCTTTGTCTAGAGGTAGGACCCCCGTGAGATTTTGTCCATTTTGTATTGACACATCTATTGATATTGTCATTGTTCAGGTCTTGTTTATGCAGCTATTTTTTAGAGAGGCAGTCACACAAAGGGCTTGCTTCCTGGTCCCATAGCTCTTACCATCCTTCAGCTCCCTCCTCCACAATGTTCCAGGAATTGTAGATGCAGGAGCTGTGGTGCAGATGTATCCACTGGGGCTGGGCTCCCCACAACCCCTTCATCTTTGCATTATGTTCAGTTGTGGTTTTTTATAGCTGTCTCTATTCGCTGTAGAGAGAAGCTTCTTTGATGGGGGTGATAGCCACACTTATCTGTGGGTATAAGGATAAGAGCGAATTCCAGGACAGCCAGGGCTACATAGAGAAACTCTGTCTCAAAACAAAACAAAAACAAAAACACAACAACAACAAAAGCAACCAAACAAAAGATTTAGAATGTGATAAGGCATTGTGCCTTATCTTCCATGATCTATGATCTATGACCCCATCTTCCACAGTCCCTTTGTATGTTCCTCTGTTTTGCTGTTACTTCAAATTATGTATTCACATCTGAAAATTTGGAACCAGGAACCATAGATGAGAAAGAGTCGTATTGGCATTTGTCTCTCTGGGTTGCAGTTACCTCACTAAATACATTTTTTTTGTAGACCTCCCATTTATTTTTATTTACATAGATGTAAATAGTATTCCATTGTGCATTTATATCACATTTTCATGATCCATTCATTTATTGAAGGGCAATTAGGTTGTTTGCNTTTCCTGGCTATTGTGAACAGAGCTGTAATGAATATGGCTGAGCCAGTATCTGTGGAGTAGGATGTCAAGTCCTTTGGGCATGTGCCAAGGAGTGGTACAGCTGAGTCATATGGTAGATTTGCTTTTAGGTTTTGCTTTTTTTTGAGAGTTCTCAACAAATTTCCAGAGTCCCACCAACAGTGAATGAGGGCTCACCTTTCCCCACAGCCTTGTCTGAATTTGTTATCAGTTGTTTTGTTGATTTTAGCTATTTTGGCTGGGTGAAGTGAAATCTCTGGATTGTTTTAATTTGTGTTTCCCTAATAGCTAAGGATGAGGAACACATTTTGTGGTATTTATTAGCCATTTTTATTTCTTCTGTTGAGAACTCTCTGTTCTCTAANGATTCCATTTTTTAAATTGGGTCATTTTCCTTTGGTTCTTGAGTTCTTTGTATATTTTGTATATTAATATATTAATACTAATATTAATATATATCCTATTCTATGAATTTCTTCTTCACTCAATTTGTTGTTTCCTTAGCTTTTGAGTTTTATGAGGTCCCACTTGTCAGATGTTCTTTAATCCTTGGGCAAATGGAGTCCTATTCATAAAGCCCTTTCCTACACCTACACCTTGTGGGGGTACNGTCTATGTTTTTCTTCTTGAAATTTTAGCACTTCAGGTTTCAAATGAAAGTCTGTAATCCATCTGGAGCTAATTTCTGTGTGGGGTGATAAACATGTGTCTAATTTCACTCTTCAACATGTGNACATCCAATTTCCCAGTACCATTTGTTGGAGTTGTTAACTTTTTTTGGGTGTGTTTTTGGCCTCTTTGTCAAATATCAGATGACTGTAATTTTGTCTGCTCATATTTGGGTCTTATATTTTATCCCATTGGTCTTCATGTCTGTTTTCATGAGAGCACTATATTGTTTTTATTACTCTAGCTCTATAATGTATCTTGAAGTCTGGAATGGCAATCCTTCTTGCATTGCTCTATTTGCTCAGGATTGCNTTGGCTGTCTGTGATCTTCCAGTTCCATNTGAGTTTTAGTATGCNTTTNTTTTTTCTATTTCTGTNAAGAAGGTTATGGATTATCTGATTGAAATTGCATTGAATCTGTAAATTGCTTTTGGTTGGGTGGTCATTTTCACAATATTAATCCTATTAATCTATGAACATGGGCTATCTTCCCATTTTTAGTGTTTTCTAAATTTCTTTCTTCAGCTATTTGAAGTCTTCATTATAGAGATTTCCCCCTCCTTAATTAGGTTTATTCTAAGATATTTTATGATGCTTTTGTCAATCTGAGTGAGTCCATGATCTTTTTCTCAGTGTGTTTCTTAGTTGCTCTTCTATTGCTGTGAAGAGACACCATGACCAAGGCAACTCTTACAAAAGAAACCATTTAATTGGGGATTTGCTTACAGTTTCAGAGAGTTAGTCCATGATCATCATAACAGGAAGCAGACAGGCATGGTGTTGGAACAGTAGCTGAGAGCTTTACATCCTGATCCACAGGCAGCAGGCCTGAGAGTGACACTGGGCCTGGCATGGGCTTTAGAAACCTCAGAGTCTGCCCCAGTGACACACCTCTTCCAACAAGGACACNCCTACCCCAACAAGGTCATACCTCCTAATTCTTCCAAACAGTTCACAAACGGGGACCCGAGCATGCAAATACATGACCTTATGGGGTCATCCTCATGCAAACTACCACACTGTGCTTGTTGGTGATGTATGGAAAGACTACTGGGTTTTGTGGGTTGACTGTCTATCCTGCCACTTTGATGACATTTTTTTTTCCTATAAGTTTTCCAGTGGAATTTTGAGGATCTCTTCTGTGTATCATCTGCAAATAGGGATGACTTGACTCCTTCTGTTCCTTTTTGTATCNCTGTTGTTTCCTCTCTTGCCTTACTACTCTGAATTGTGTTTCCAGCACTATATCTACGTGTAGTGNGGATANTAACAGACAGCCCTATATCATTTTTGGTCTTATTGGAATTGCTTTGAGTTTTTCTTCATTTAGGATAATGTGACTGTGTGTTAGTCATGTACAGCCTTAGTATGTTGAGATGTATTCCATCCAGTTCTGCTCTCTGTCTAAGACTTTTATCATGAAAGCATTTGATTTTGTCTGTAGATACCTGTCAGGTGCATTTGATGTAATATATCATTTAATTCTGAGCTTTCTCTGCTTATTATTTTGTCCAGATGACCTGTCTTTTAGAGAAAGTGGGGTGTTGAAATTGTCTACTACTATTTGGTTTGTGCTAATCTGTGTCTTTAATTTCATTAGTATGCTTTTTNTGAAACTGGATATGCCAGATTTTGGTGAATGTATGTTTATTATTATANTNTTTTCTTGATTAACGTATCTTTTGATTTGAATGAAGTGTTCTTTGTCTTTTCTGATTAGTTGTAGTTGGAAGTCTGTTTTGTGAGACATTAAGATGACAATACCTGCTTGCTTCCTGATCCTGTTTGCTTGGAGTACTTTTGTCCATCCTTTCACTTTAAGGAGGTTCCTGTCTTTAAAGCTAAGCTGGCTTTCTTGTCAACAACACAAAGATGGACTGTATTTCATAATCCATTAAGCTAGCCTGTGTCTTTTGATTGGAGCACCTAGATTGTTAATATTTAAAGTTATTATTGAAAAATATATGTAGATTACAGTCATTTTGATGTTTTTGGCTTGTTTTGTGTTCTTTTTTTCTAATTTAACTTTTTATTGATTCTTTGTGGATTTCACATCATGTATCATGATTCCACTCATCTCCCCATCCCTTTGTATCTGCCCTCTGTCCTTGCAACTTCCCCAAGATAAAACAAAATAAAATTGAAAAGAAAAGAAAAAGAAAAAAAATAGGAAAGGAAAAATCTCATGGTGGAAGCTGTAGCGTGACACAGTGAATTACATAGCATACGCTTTAGTCCATACATCGTTACTTGCAAAGTAAATTGCAAAGTTCATTGCAATGCGTCACTAGTCTGCTTTGAGGCTCTGGTTTCTGCTACACTATCAGTATTGGGCCCTCACTGGGACTCCTCTTGGATATCCTGTTGTCCTGTGTCTTGGAGATCCTGCAGCTTTGAGTGTGCAGGACTGGCCCCTTGACGTTCTCCAGCAGATTATAGATGGGGTGGATGTTGGAATGGGCCAACTCATAGTCCTGGTTCAGGGCCTGGGTGGTTGCTAGGTTAGTCAGCCTGCCAGTTTTCTCTCATTCTCACCACCAGGGTGAGCTCTCCAGTACTGCCCGGCTAGCTCACCCTTTGCAATAAGCAGCTGGAGGCAGGGCCTGTTCTGTTCTCATGCCCTCAGGCGACTCACCCATACTTGCACCACCAGGGCCAGCTCTACAGTGTTGCCCTGGTGAGGTGCAGGGACCACTCTCCTGAGAACTGCAGCTGGTGAGAGACAGGGCCAGCTCTCCCACCTGCCACAAATGGCAAGGGGTCGGGGTGGGGAGCTTCTCTCCCTCTCCCATGCCACCATATAGCAGGTGAGGGGGGTAGGGCCAGCTCTCTTACCCTCATGTCTTCAGGGCTGGCTCACCCATGCCCTCTCCCTAACAGGCCGTGTGGGTTTTCTCCTGCTCAGTCTTCTTGTTTTCTGTTCTTAATTGTGGCATTTCATTATATTGTATTTATATATGTGATATACATATACATTTGCTTTAGCTATATTATTTATTTACTTATATTTATTTATTGTATTTATTACTGAATTATTTATATATTTAATATATAAAATTATGATTCTTTTCCTTTTATAGTCTCTTGACTCTACTTATCCCTTTCTTCAGTTTGGAGTATTAGTTCCAGTATTCTGTTTGGAATTTGTTGGTTGTTGGATATGAACTTTTTGAGGCTGTTTCTNTCACAGAAGGTTTTTCTTCCTNCTCAAACTCTGGCAGATTGTTTTTCTGGGTACAGTTGTGTCAGTTGGCAGTCTTGGTCTTTTAGAGCTTGGAATGCATTGCCCCAGGCTCTTCTGGCTTCCAAAGTTTCCATTGAGAAATCAGCCATTATTCTGATGGGTTTTCTTTTAAATGTGACTTTTTTTTTCTTTGCAGCTTTCAATATCTTTTCCTTGTTCTGTAAATTTAGTGTTTTAACCATATTATGCCTTGGGAAGGTTCTTTTCTTGTCTTGTCTATTTAGCGTTCCGTGTGATACTTGAATCTGTATGGGTGTGTCTTTCTTGGTTTGGGGAAGTTACCCTCTATGGTCTTGTTGAAGATCTGGTTTATGCCTTTGACCAGGCATTCTTCTCCCTCATCTATGCCTATAATTAGAAGATTGGGTCTTTCAATGATATCCCACACTTCCTGCGCTTTTTAAAAAATTATATTCTTTTCATGTTGTGGCTAGATCCTTTGCNTTATCTACGAGTATATTTTCTACTTCTACTTCTAAAGTCTATCTTCTACTTTATGTCTTCTACTTGTGTGGCTTTCCCCCGAGTTTTCCACTTGGGATATATTGAGTTTTTCCATTCCATTTTCATTTCGGCTTGTGCTCTCCCCAATGTTTCTATCTCTTTATTGGATTCAGTTTTCAAATCCTGAATTATCTTCTTCATCTCATTCAGCTGTGTTTGTGCATTTTACTTGCCATCACTTGGGCATTTATTGTTATCTTTTTGGAATACAATTGTTCGTCTCTTCTTTAAATTCCTTTAATTATTTGACAAAATTTATGATTTTTTTTTTAAATTCTGTATCCTGGTGTTCATTTAGGTAGTTCTCACTAGAGAATTATTTTTATCAGACTAGTGGGATTGATGGGAGGTGTGGCAGCTTGAATGTAATTGGCCCCCATAAGCCTGTCTCTTATACACATCTAGATGTGTATAAGAGACAGTTTCTATGCTCAGGATACCACCCAGTGAGTCAGTTGACTTTCTGTTGTCTGCAAAATGTAGGACTCCCAGCTATTTCTCCAGTACCACATCTGCCTGCCTGCTGCCATGCTCCCCACCATGATGATAATGACTGAACCTCTGAAACTGTAAGCTGCCACCTCAATTAAATGGTTTCCTTATAAGAGCTGCCATGGTCATGATGTCTTTTCACAGCAATAGAAACCTTAACCAAGACAGGAGGCATGCTGTCTTGGTCATTCATGTTGGTTTTGTTTTTATAATTTGACTTGGGCATGTTGAATTCTTTCTCTGTGTTTTTGGTGTAAGAATCTGTCCTGCCTCACATCGAGCCAGTGCATGAGCTGCATGGCAGGAGCTNCATGACCAGAGCTAGACCAGGTAAAGTTGGTAGAGGAGATGCTTGATTGGTCCAGGCAAAGATGGTTCCCAAAGAGATAGGGAGCTTGGNCTGTGGATGCAAAGATGATGTTGGGCAGAAGGAAGGGTGAGGAGAAAAGGAGCATCTCACCAATGAAACATGTCTCACAAACACAACAGGCTCNAAGGCCACAGATCTGGAGCAAGGTCTGTGGTCCTTGGGATGCAACAGGTGGGATGAAGGATGGGCAAAGGCAGCTTGAGAACAAACATGGCTTTTGGGCTGCAGGTCTGAAGCTGGGCTTATGGGTATGTAGATGGTGAAAGGTCCTCTTTGGGTTTTTTTCCCCTAAAGGGCATGTTTATTTTAAAAGTCATCTGATAGTTTAATTTTTTTTGTATAGTTATTTTTAAATTAAAATATGATTATATAATTTCTCCTCTTTCCTCTCTCCAACTCCTCCCATGTTCCTTCCCCTCCTCACTCTTCAAATTTATAACTTCTTTTTCTTTTGTTATGTGTAAATGAGTAAATCCAGCCTAATAATAGATAAATAAATAGATAGATAGCTAAATAAATAATTAAATAAATAAATAAATAAATAAATAAATAAATAAATAAGTCCAGTTAATGTTGCTTGTATGTGTATGATTTTAGGACTGATCAGTTGGTGTTGGATAACCAGTTAAGGGGCTCATCCCTAGGGAAGACTAGTTTTCCCACTCTAAGAAGTCCTTAGTCACTTGGAGCTGTTTATCTAGGGTGGGTCCCANGAGGTTTCCCCCCTTCCTCCTTAGCATGTCTATGGGTGCTGCCCTCAGTCAGGTCTTGTTTAGGCATCTTTATTATTGAAGTATCATGAGGATAGCTTCTAGGGGACAATCTCACAGCAGATTTACTGGCCTCTGGATCTTACAATCTTTGAAGTGCTCAGCCCTGAATTGTATATTTCTGTCATCACTCCTTATCAAAGCTAAGAGGGTGAAAAGATAAGAAGCAGAGATTGTGAATGCCTTCAAGGAAACAATGTTTTATGGACATAGTAGGGCAGTTGCACACAGGAACTCAGTGGGGCTACATGCCTACCTCTTCCTTCCATGCTGGGATTTTGTCTGGTCTGAAATTGCACAAGTCTTGTGCATGCTGTCCCAACCACTGAGTTCTTAAGTATAGCAGGTAGGCAGCCCAGGAGAAAGACGTACATTGTAGGCAGCATGTACAGAAGCATGGAGCCGTCTAAGCTCTCTGAAACTGAAACCCTAGAGACTGGAACGTGGAGCTATAGGACTTGGTGTTTGCNCTGCTAGGTTTCAGTCTTGCTTTGANCCATTCTTTCCTCACTATGCCTCACTTTTCTNTTTTGGAATGGGGATGTATACTATGTGCCACTATATGTCAAAAGTATGAAATTTGGTTTTTCATTTTATAGGGGACCACAATTAGGACATTGCCTGGAGTCTCAGAAGTGACTTTGGGCTTTTGAGAAGTATTCAGACTGTTAAAGGCTATGGGGGTTTTTGATGCTGGGACTACATGCATTTTACAACCGAAAAGAAACTAATATAGGCCCCTATGCTATCCTAAGCAACCACTAACCTATTCTCTTTTTATATAGGTTTTCTTATTGTATACTTTCATACTGGTGGAATCATGGAGTGTGATGCATAAACTAGCTTCTTTGACTTAGGATGTTTTTAAGATTCATTGTAGTGTGACTGGGACCAGTCATAGTGCCAGAGAAACATATAAACTGATGGCTGAATAACTTAAGGCAATGTGAAGGAAATCAATCTTCACTAGCTGGCTCATGTGGGCCACGGCTATTGCTGTTCAATATCCCCATGAGCATCGGGGACTAGAAGACAATCAAGGAAGAACANGCATTAGTGGGGAAAAATCAATATCAGATGCCCAATTCATTGGGTCTGATCGACTAGTCCACAGAATAGCTTAAAAAAGAGATTCACTGCATTNATAAACTCACAGCAGCTATTTCTGCTTGCACAGGACCCACACAAGATCTAGCCAGTCCAACACTCTAGCATGAAGATGGGGTTCACAGGACACACCCCACACACACTCATCAACTCAGAAGCTATAGATAGTTGATGGCGTCTAAGGGAGGGAGAATCAGTTTTCTTTAAGGGTATGGCTCCTGGTAGGTCAACTAAGCCCCAGTGGATGGCCCTTAACCAGGATTATATGAACAGCACAAATTGTGGTTGATGGGTTATTTAAAAAATACAAAGAGGATNCAAAACTTGTGGAAGTAGGGAGATGGGAGTTAATCTGGGAGGAATTCGGTGGAAAAGTGTGAGGAGAAGATTATCAAAATATATTGTATGAAACTCTCAAAGAATGAATGAAGGTGTAGGAGTTGAGCAGCTTTGCNGGGTCCTTGGTGTGTTGTGACTGTCATGAAGTAGAAGAGACTCTAGCAGCTCTGAATGATTTTACACTGACATGTCAATTGGGTTATAAAGGACTTGATTGTCAAGGCAACTATGATGGGATGAGAGGGGTACACGACAGGCCAAGGGTCACCTGTGGCAAATGTGGTAAAATGTATGTTGAGCTGAGTTCCTAGGGAAGAAAATTAAAAAACAAATGTGATGTTAGAGAGCTTGTGGACAGCTTTTACAACTGAGCAACAGTTCCTGGGAGATATAAATAATAAAACAGTACTGGAGAAACAAATGAAGCCGGCGGTGAGCAGTTATTCCTCCAGGGCATGATGTTTACATTTCTTCCTTGTTTTTATCTATCTATCTATCTATCTATCTATCTATCTATCTATCTATCTATCTATCTATCTATCTATGTATATGTATATATATATCTATATGTATATATATCTATATATGCATATACAGAGAGAGATAGAGAGGGAGGGAGAGAGAGAGATTGTTTACCAGAGCAGAGTCTTTTTAGCAGCCATTTGTGGCCAACAGAAAGGCAAGTGCCACTCTGTTTGCTTGGAGACTGTCAAAATGGGGGAACTGATGCCAGACACAGCAGCCTACAGTACAGCGCTATTCCCTCTTGGGCCTGACCTGCCACCAGCCATGGTGACGTCTGGGCCCAAGCTGCTGCTGAGGGCCATATCTGGGTCCGTGGTTCTGTTGTAGGTGGGGTCTATGTTGATGTCCTTTGCCTGTGTTATCACAGGGATCATTCAGCAAATCCAAGGGCCATGCTGAGCCGAGCTCACCCTTCACTGGCCCTGGGATAACTGGTCCTGGCCCTCACTGGACGCTGCAGCAGGAAAACTGGTTCTGCCTCTCATGGGGGAGCTGGCCATAGCACTTGGGAGAGCTGGCCCTACCCCTCACCAGAGATGTGGGAGAGCTGACCCTGCTGGCACGGGCCTAGGAGAGCTGGCTCCANACCTCAGCTGAAGGGGGAAGTCCCAGCGGGCCAGCCTGACCAACTCAGCTACCACCCGGACCCACATCCTGGGCCTTGGGTTGACCCACCCTACCATCTACCTCATCTATGACCTGCTGGAGTGTGTGAAGGGACAGGTCCTGTAGAATGATAGCCGTAGGAGCTCCATGACTTGGGGCAACCACAGGATATCCAAGAGGAGCACAGGCCACCCTCATTAAGCCCATCAAGGGTGGGGAGATGAAGATTAGCCCTGTGGTAACAGCAGCACACCAGCATGAGGAGGTCTAAAGACTCATGGGAAATGACAGTGGCTTAAAGAGGGCTAGGTGAGCAGTCTCCCATCTGTTTGGCTACACACTGTATTACTTTTTAAATGAAACCATAGTGGGATCCTTTTATATTGTATTGGATCTCTCTAACATTTCTTTTGTAGTATCT
>LZPO01027514.1:164894-177440 GCA_001675575.1 Neotoma lepida | reverse complement strand
AAGTGAACCGATAAGTTTTTATTCGGGTTACTAGAGAAGCATAAGTGGCTCAAAGACAGCCGCATCACCAAACCCAGCATGGTTGGCAGCTCACAAAAGCTGGGAACCTGGAGCACACTGCACAGCCTGCGGGCAGCTCAACCGGTTGGAGAGTGTCCTTTCCAGGTGGCTCAGTTGATCTCGGTCTCTTTTAAGCGGCTTGGCTGGGCTTCTGAGTCTCCCAGGCAGCTGGTCTGGTCCCAAAGTCTTCCTTTAAGTTTGGCTCACCTGAGAGTCTTCTTTGCAGCTTAGCTTGTCTAGAATGACGCTCAGTAGTCTTTTTGTTCACTCTTGGGAGGGAGGTGCCTAGTGAATCTGGTCAGTTTCAGGGACTTCCTGAAGCTATTTTGAGTGGTTTACCTTCTGCCTTAAAGAGCTTACCTGCTGGATGGATGAAGTATTTCCATCATGGAGGAAACTGCTACAGAACATAGCCTTAGTGACTTTGCTTTTTGACTGCTGCCAGGATGTAACCAGCTGCCTCAGGCTCCTGTTGCCACAGTGTGAGCTGTTCCTGCCATTATGCCTTTCTACTATGACAAACTAGTCCATGAACCATGAGCCAGAATGGATCCTTCCTCCTTCAATGTGTTTCTATCAGGTGTTGTGTCATAAGAAAAGTGACTCACACACCCAATGTGGTCAGCCAGCTTCCTATGGGGAGGCTAATTTCCCTGAACTGCTTCCTTCCAGGAAGGAGCAGTTTTTCCTGTTATTAGAATAGACAGTTGATAAGAATTTGCTTTTCTTGCAAACTATGGTCTGCCAAAGCCACCATCAATGGACTATGGTATGCCTTATCCACCATCATGTTACCCACTCAACACTGCTTTGATTAAGGAACTCACTTCATACCCAGTGTAAGTGTTACAACTCTGGGAGAAAAGGATTCCCCAATGCAAGTGTTGCAGCTCTAAAGGGAAANGTATCCTGGTAGTCAGGAGCCAATTAATACCACAAAGTCATACTGCACAGCAGACCTCACACAAGAGATTCATTGGGAGAGACACAAGAGGGTAGCTGCCTCTGTTCAGGTGAGAAGCAGTCGAGAACTAGCTGGGAGGCAGGCTTATAATAGGGTTTCTTGGGAGAAATCTCCAAGGTAGAGATTTCCAGGGTAGGGATGGGTGGGATTTCAAGTCCTGAGATTTCCCCAAGATCAGGGATTGGTGAGTTTTTGAGCTCAGGGATCGATGGGTTTTGGTGGTTTTTCAAACTTGGACCTTTTACTTTACACCTATCACCCTGAAGCAGATGTTTTGATAAATAATGAGATGTAACACTAGTTACAGCATTATCCTGAGACATTATTTTCCAGGAGGATGTACATGCTCTGAACTGGTGGCTAATATATATGGTGGTACTTGTCCGAGAAACAGGACTCNGAGTTCTGGACACTGAGGAGTAACAGCAGGAATGAAACAGTTCACTATCACTGCCAGTAACCACCAGAGGAATATTTGCTTTCCATTCCCACGACCATGTTGTATAGTTCCCAAGGAAAGACTTTCCATGAGGAAACATTAAACTAGGAGACCATCATTCAGCCATTTTGAACTCATTGTACCTGGAGTAAACAGAGGATTACTATAAAGNGTGGAGTGACTAATCCTGGCTGCCAGGGAGATACTGAGCTGTCACTCTACAGTGGAGGGAAAGGAAGACTGTGTCTGTAATTCAACAACCCTTCTAGGGTGTTTTCTACCTTCATCACGTTCAAGAGGCAATGGGAAGTCAATAGCTTGATTCAGGTAGGACCACTAATGCTCCTGACCCTCTGAGAGTCACCATTCCACATGGAGAACCACACCAGCTGAGCTGGTTGCTGAGGGAAAGGGAAAAATACTAAAGGATAGTAGAAGGCAGTTATCAATGCCAGCCATGACCATGTGACACATTAGACATGAGAACTGGCCTTGTCAAGTTTTTCCTCCTAATTTGGGTCACGTGACTGTGTATGTCAGATTTCTTTCTTCCTTCCATCCTTCTCTTAACTCCTTACCATGTGACATATGTACTATATATCACAGTATTTAACTTACAGGATACCAGANAGATGAATAGGGTTACCTAAGGACATTGCATCCTCTTCTTGGGAGTTAGTGGCTTTACACTGATACCATGTTAGGTAAGCATGACTTTGTAATTACATGTCTTTGGAGATTAATTAAGGCCTAATTAGATTATGTAAGGCTTAAGGAGATATGTATGGGTACTATTACAGACTGGAGGACCATGTCTTTCCAAAATTCATATACGAAGCCTTAATCTCAATGTAATATTGATTGGATTTAGGGCCTTTGGAGGAAATGAGATTAGACAAGGTCCTGTCCATCTATTTGGGATGTTATAACAAGATACCACAAACCAGGTGATTACAAACAACAGAAATGTATTTTTCCCACTTATGAAGTCTGGAAAGCCCAGGATTAAGATGTAAGCATCTGAGGTGGCTGGTGATAGCCAGGCTCCTAGCACACAGGAACATCTTACTGTGTTCTCACAGCAGAAGGAACAAGAGATCACGGCACAGCCTCTCCTACAGGCACACCAATCTTTCCATGAGAATTGCATCTGGCCCATCTGATAATTTCTCCCCAAGATCTTCCTTCTGAAAGCATCATGTGGGAATTAGGATTTCAACGTGTGAATTGGGAATTGACATGCTCAGATATTTAACCCTGTGCAGCCTTTAGGATTGGCACTTCAAGAAGAAAAGGAAGAGGCGCCAGAGCATCATCTTTCTCTGTCAGGTACAGTCAGGTGCAAGGAAAAGAGAGAGTGCCCAGAGGCACTAACGACAGCTCCTCGATTGTGGACTTCTCAGCCACTAGCATCGTAAGGAATGCATGTCTGCTGCTTAAGCCACCCAGTCTATGATTCCATTACAGTCACTCAGACTGGCAGGTGTCAAGGTGTTAAATGGTATTCGGTGAATGTACAATGATTAATTTTATATGTTAATTTGGAAAATGTTTTTGAATAAGATTTGCATTTATTTCAGCTAGTTTTGTGGAATGCCCTGCTTCATGCGGGTAGGCCTTATCCAATAAATCTAAAGAGAAGAGCCAAGGAGAGGAGAAATGTAACTGCCTTTGTTCTCAGAAGAGAAATGTGAATGTATGTAGATACATAGATGTATGTAAATATGTAGCTAATCCTCCAAATTCATCCACTTTCAAAAAGAACTGCTAAGTAAACCTAACAAAGTTACAGGATACAAGGGTAATATACAAAAGTCCNCTGCTTTCTGTTTTAGTAGCNCTAAACAGTTGGAATATAAAATTAAGGACAGCATCATTTGCAATAGCACTAAAAGATACTTGGAGATACTTAGGCAAATGTAACAAGATGTAAACAATGCATATGGTGGGCTCTGGGAACACAAGTGGGAATTAGGCAAAAACTAAGGAAATCTGAGTGAAATATAAACTTGTTTTATTACCTGGCGCAAANGTGTTGACCTAAAGCAAGACGTTAAAAATAAGGGAAACCAGGTGTGAAATACATAGAAAATATTGATGATGTCTTTGTAGTCTTCCATAAATCAAAAGATGCTCTAAAATGTTATTTTATTTGTGAATACAGTGTCTGTTGAAGAAGTTGAGCCAATAGCCAAGAGCTGTCTAAAAATAGCCTCCATTTTCAGACTATTCCAGCAGTCAATTCAGTCAAATATGTTTTAGGAGAGAAAGGAAAGGAAATACGTATAATCCTGCCCTGGAGACGGAATGGGATGGAAAACTTCGGACTATGGTGTGAGGCAAGCATTGCCCTGGAACTAACATTAGGAAGGAATGACCAATAAATAATGCTACAGAAAGACGATTCTCATGGATAAAGATTATTTTAAAAATATTAGCACATATTTATTGTATAAATGATGGGTTTCATTATGATACCTTCATATATGTACACTACATACTTTGATCTTATTCACTTCTCAATTACCAGTTCTTGTCTCTCTTCCTCTCTCCCCCACTGGTATATAACCAATATAATCAATATGGTGGTATATAACCCTTTTCCAAACAGTTCATCTTCCATTCTCATGTCATATATGTATGTACATTCAATCTGGGTTATGTATGAGAGAAAATGTGCTCTCTGTCTTCTGTGTTGGGCTTATTTTGTTTAACACGGTGATCTAATTCTATCTATTTCCCTTAAAAACATGACTTCATTCCTTATGGACAAATAAGACTCCTCTGTGTTTATGTACCACATTTACATATCCATTTATATGTCGATGCACATCTAGGCTGATTCTGTAACTTGCCTATTATGAATTATGCATCAGTAAACACGGACACTCCTCCATAATACACTAACTCCTTTGAGTACATACCCAGGACTGGCAGAGCTGGGTCTAGTGTAGGTGTATTTTAGTTTTTTAAGGCCGTTTGTACTGATTTCCATAGAGGCTACAGGGATTTACATTCTCACCAGCAGTGTAGGTGGTCCTTTCCCTTACATCTTCAAGGGGACAAATGCTGTTTACTGAGACCACTGATTCAAATGCTCACCCCATCCTTACGTCCTCAGTGACATGCTCAGAATTGCTGCTAAGTCTGGGCATCATGTAGCCTGGTCTGGGTGGCAGATAAAATCAACCATTCCACCCCTCCACACTCTTACTTAGCAATGTCCTCCAAGCAATATGCATAGGCAACGATAAGGGCTCACATCATCCAGTTTCCTTACTCTTGGGGGTCATTTTTCAGATGGTCAGCACCTTGAGACCCATTTTTGTGTATATTTTGTCTAATTTCTCAGTAATTTCTGGTAAGAGTTTCAATTTTCTCTCTTTCCCCCTTTCTTGGGTGGAAACAAAGCTGTAAAGTTCACATTTGATGTAACTAGATGTATTAAGCTCTACTATGTAATTGGTATTTTGACCTGGTAATTCAATTCTATGCTCAGCCCACCAAGATCATGTTCCTATGTGTGACAGGAACAGCTTTCTGAGTTTGTGAGTAGCTTTTGTGTACATAAAATTAGAGAGCATCCTCATTTTGCCTCTGTCCTACTGTGTGAGCATAGTGGTTTCTCTTCCTTCTCTGAAGCCCAGTGTTCCCATTGGTTGAAAAGAGGACCAATGAGCTCTACCTGTCCTAGGGTTTCTATTGCTGCGATGAAACACCAGGACCAAACAGCAAGTTGGGAAGGAAAGGTTTATCTGGCTTACACTTTCACATTGTGTTCGTCATTGACGGATGTCAGGACAGGAACTCAAACNGGGCAGGAACCTGGAGGCAGGAGCTGATGCAGAGGCCACAGAGGAGTGCTGCTTACTGGCTTGCTCTTCATAGCTTGCTCAGCCTGCTTTCTTATAAAACCCAGGACCACCAGCCCAGGGATGGCGCCATCCACCATGAGCTGGGCTCTTCCCCACTGATCACTAATTAAGAAAATGGCTTTCAGCTGGATCTCATGGAGGCGTTTTCTCAATTGAGGTTCCCTCCTCNCTGATGAGTTTAGCTTGTGTCAAGTTGACATAAAACTATCCAATGCACGACCTCACTGTATTATTACTTAAATGAAACAGTTCATATCACTTCAATATAGTGGCAGATCTGATGCATAGAAACTGTGTCTTCTCTTCTCCTTCCAACAATACGGATTTTTTGTAATACATTTCTTTTATGGCATTCTGCTTAATGTTGGCCTTCTTAAGATGCCAGAATTGTGCATTTTACTTACTTATTTATTTATGTAAGGGCCCAGTGTGTTGTGGGCTCTTTATCAAGCATATGTACCCCCTAGTGGTCATCTCTGCCAGCTAACATACACTTTAATGATTACTAAGATAGCTGTTGTACTTTGAGTGTGTCCACTTTAAAACCCAGATGTTGCCAATGGAATGACATTAAGGCCAGGCCTTTAAGAAATAATTAGTCCACAAAGGCTCCTTTATCCCAAATAGGGTTAGGGAGGCTTCAAAGGGCTGGACAGATGGTTCAGTGGTTACAAGCACTGGCTCTTCCAGAGGACCCTGGTTCAACTCTCAGCACCCAGATAGCATCTCACAACTGTTTGTAACTTCAGTTCCTGNGGCTCTGATGCCCTCTTCTGGCCTCCTAGAGCATTGCAAGCACATGGTGCATGAAGACACGAAGGCAAAACATCCATATGCATAAAATAAGAAAATACATATATAAATGAAACAAAAAGAGGATTTCAGCAGAATTTGTTGTTTTATAGTATCCTCCCCTCTAGAGGATGGCACAAGTTGCCATCTTGGGAGCAGAGGCAGACACTCAACCTGCCAACACCTTGGTCTTGAGTCTTGCACCCTCCAGAACTACGGCAAGTAAATGTATATTCTTTACAAATTTTATACTGTCAGGCATTTTGCTGAATTAACAACAACAACAACAACAACAACAACAACAACAACAACAACAAAAGACTCAGAAAACAGCCCTGTTATAGGATTGGTATAATTTTATTCACAATTTTTAGAATCATAACAAAGGCTAAAAGTGAAAGAAAAAAAAAAAGAAGCTTCCAGAAATTTCTGGCAATGGGAATCCTTTGCACCCTCGCAAGGTGTAACATGATACTTGAACTGACTGAGCAAATATCCACTCAACCGTTGTAACCCTTTTAGAATTGAGAACCCCACAGAATCGTAAGTTCACTTGCGAAGATCTTGCTGGATTCGAGAAGGAATAGGCTTATCTCGTACAGAAAGAGCAGCTTACTTACTATGTCTGGGGATGGTTGAGTGGCCACAGGAAGGCCCAAAAGGAATACAAGCAGCCATACACTTTCTTTTGACCCTCAGCAGAGAGTGTTAGAGATGTATCCAAGACGTCATTGAAACGTCTGGCTGGTCTACTCAAAATAAGGAGGGCCACAGACATGATGGAGAGCACAGAATGAAGGCTGAGGAGCGATGCATGGTTCTTACTTAGTTAAGTACCAGCCAAGAAGTAAGATTTTAGTCCTGCCTATCTCACAACACTGACACAGAGGGAAAAAAATTTATGAGGGGAGGTAGAGAGGGAGGGAGAAAGGGAAGGAGAGGAAGGGGGAGTGGGGGGAGTCTGATAGGTTTGGATTGGCTGCAGCATGAATCATTAATTTCCCCAGGAATGATCAAGAGTGTCATTAGGATGCATTGAGCATCCTCTAACAGAGGGCGTGTGTAGGGAGGGAGACGGGTTCTCTCCCTGCGTTATTGCATAATCGATGTGGATTACTCCAAGCTGCTCACAGAATCTCTTCACTCCATTAGCACAAGACCCGGCTCAGTGTTTCACCTCTTCCTTGAGCTTTCCTCTGGGGATGGAGACCTACTGCACAGTAGAGAGAGCCCCAGGCTTTTCATAACAGCCACAAGGGGCTACTCCGTGCTGCTGACTTGAGGTGGGGGCTTGAGACACATGAGAGGGCCCTTTCTTTCTTCACTTTATCAGCAAATTGCTTTAGACCCGGAAGGTAGGGTTGCCTCTCCCCTGATTCTTGCCTCCCCTCCCTGCTTCCCTTCTTCCCCCTTCTAAATTCTTCCTACATACTCACCCCTGCCTGCTTCCCTCAGACCAATGCTCTCTCCTCCANTCCCTTGAGGGCTCCACCTCTCTCCTTCCTCTCCTGAGCTCCCCATCTCATTTTCTGTCCCTTTAGATGAGGTCACCCTGACTGCATGAAGGACATGAGGCTTGAAGAGGTCAGGCATTAGCACAGCTATAACTGCTCTGCTACTGAAACTGGCCGAGCCCATCCATCACGGCCCCACCACTCCATTAGGCCTCCTGTGAAATATGCCCTGCTCCGAATCGCACAGCCATACATCTCCCGGTCTAGACACCTTCCTGTTGTGTGAAGATCAATGCCGCGCGGTCATGCATCATGTGTCATCCAGTAGCCCTCACTCTAATAACCATGTCTATTCTCTAGTCTGCAGTATAAATTATAGCACAGGGAAAGTACTATATTATGCAGCAACCTTGGTTGCTAATGGATTATTGGGTTTATTGGTTGATAATGTGAACTCCCTTTCTTTCTTTCTTTTTTTTTTCTCTTCCTTTTTCCTATTTTTGGCTGAATCTCTCTTATTTATTTATTTCTCTCTATTTTTACTTTATTTGGTTCAGGTTTGAGTGATGGTTGCTTTAGGCTTCTGTCAACAGAACTCCTATATCAGACCTCTAAAATGATGGTGCTCTAAAGTAAGCCCAATTAGAAAGAATTCTCCACTGGTGCCTATTAGGTAATGGATTAAGTCCACTGGCTGTTGTTTATCCTTCTGTTTTCTGAGGTTTCTGTTTCAGTGCCTTTTAAATGAAGGGTGGCTGTGGAGAGCCAAGGGCAGACTAGGCATCCAGGAATTCCTCCCTTCCTGTGGGATCATCTCCAGGACACCCTTTCCAGTTCTTATCTCACCACGTTTATAGCCACTGCCGTACTCCTGGCTCTCAGGTCTCCCTCTCTGAGTAGACAGAGGGAAGAAAATTCTAATTATAGCAATGAACTCTGAATGTAGATATAAATAAATAATCAATAACTAAAAGAAAAGGTGGGGGAGCAGAGGGCATACTGGGTGTGGTGGCCTGCCCTTGTTATCTGAGGGCTCAGGAGATTGAAGCAGNAAAAGCACAAGTTCAAGGCAGCCTGGACTATACAGTGGAATTTCACCTCAAAAATCACAAACGAANTTTTTTAATTAAATAAAAATTTGAATTGTAACATTTAACTCTGAAGGAATGCCCCCTCTAGGGGAATGAGGGGGTTTAAACCTCCTATTACACTCCTTTTCTTCCTTTGGAGACAGAACTTCACTCACTGTGTTGCTCGGGCTGGTGTCAAACTTGTGAACTCCTCTGATTATCCCGCTCCAACCTCCCTGGTAGATGGGACTACAGGCTAGCATCACCACGCCCAGATTCTCCAGCTTTTTGAAAGCACTGAAACTTTATATAAACAGTGACATAATAGTCTGAGAAAATTAGCTTTTAACCCGAGAGCTGTGAGATAGACTAGGCTACCTGGGAAAAGACTCCCTTACTGGATTCAGACAGAGGATGACATCATGAAATGCATCTGTCATTTAACACCTGAGCAACGTCAGCCGAGGTGGCTTTGGGCATCTTACCTATTCTTTAGGGTCTAGATGTTTATGATGCATATGGAGACTGGCACAGTTTTAAGGGAAACAATTTTTATAACAATAATTGGGTTTGGGAGATTAGGCTAGCACTGCAGATATTAACGGTTCTCCTTTTCAAGTGACTTCGTATCCGACTGCAACAAAGCCAAGCAATAAATTCTTCTTTAGTCCCCCCTCCTGTTTCACCTTCTCCTTCCTCCCTCTCCTACTGTTCCCACTCTCTTTCCCTCCCCCTTTCTCTCCCTTATTTCTCCTTCTCCCTACATCTCNCTTTCCTTAATTCTCTCTGTTGTATTCGCGGACCCCATAATAGTTTAGAGTTAAGTCTTGAAGTCTTGACTCCTGGGATAAGAAGATGCAAGAAGAGCTTCATCCAAAGCTCAACACTTGAAAAATCAATGTCTCCAACTCATCTGAGACNTAACTCNNCAAGCAACGCTTTTTCCTGACCACATAGTTCTCTNCTGTTCCCTCAGTCCTCATACCCACTGGACCTTGAGATCTGAGGTGTGGTCTGTAACAGTTCCAACAAGACCCCTGCTACTGCCCCAGGGACTGAGGCTCTGGCTATGTTTGATTTTTATACTGTTGGTCCCTTTTCCTTTTTAAATAGACTTTTTTTTCCCTGAAGAAGTTCTAGGTTAAAAGAAAAGAAAAGAAAAGATTGAGAAGTCCAGAGAATACCCATAAGCCATCTAACCCCATTCCCTAGTCCCCATGCCTTCCAGCAGTGCAGTGAATTTATAAATTTGATGAGTGGTATTGACACTTTATTATTAAGGCATGTATGCAGCTTACATGATATTCCACACTTCATATGTGCTACAGGTGTGATCCCATGTGTATAAAATTAGTGTCAGGATCACTTGCCACTAATAACCCCCCTGCTCTCTTACCCCAAATTGTCCACTGCTGACTCTTTAAACCAGCCCTACAGTAGACAGTACTTTTTCTACGATTGTTACTCTTCCTCAAGACATTGCACCCACAGGCAACATTCCTTTCCAGAAAGTTCTGTTTTTGGTTCTTCGCAAGCTACTGGCTACTACATGGCTTTCCCAGACAATTTTTTTAAATTTAGTAATATGCATTTAGTTTCTATATTTTCTATGTCTCGATAGCTCACTTTCTCCTATCATTGAATACAATTTTATTGTCAGCCACTGAAAAGTATTTTGATTGCTTCTGCGTTTGGGCAGTAATGAGTAAAGTCACTAGAAGCAGCCGCGCGCACACACAGGTTTTTTTTTCTTTTCTTCCTTTCTTTCCTTTTCTTCTTCTTCTTTTTTTTTGTGTGTGTATGTAAGTTTTTAAAGGAAGCTGGTAAATGTCTTGGTGTATGATTGCTGGGTCACACTATAAGGAGTTGCTAGCCCATCTCCCCAAACATTTGCCCCTTTGCAATGAACGAGGCTTCATATTGCCCTGTGTCCCCACCAGTATTTGGTTGTGTGAGTGCTTTGCATGTAATTTGTCGTTCTCTGTGATGTACAATACTGGGCATCCTTTCATGGATGTTTGTCCTTTTATTATCATTGTCTATGTTGCTACACCTTTAATTAGTTCCCAGGACCCCCAATTTCTCTAGAAAGCCATCAAATGAAGCTGCCTCAGACAAAGGTGGTCATCCCAAGACAAAGGTGGTCATCCCAAGACAAAGGTGGTCATCCCAAGACAAAGGTGGTCATCCCAAGAGAGGGTGTTGGTGGGAATTGGGAAGTACAAGATATGCAGGTATCTGGGGCACTCAAATGGCCAGGGTACTTCTTTAGACCCTTTCCTTATATTTTTCTTTATCAGNTAGGAGAACCCTGGTAGGTAGATATTGTTATGCTTACTTTGGAAAAACAGATCCTAAATTCAAATTAAGTAGCTAGCCTAAACTATACAGTGCGTAGCTACGTGCTTGTTTGCTGTATTCTTTACCATGTGTTTTTTCCNGAAGGACACTTGCATGGCACCGCCCCAGCTTCTGCACCTGTCTCAGTGGCNCAGAACTTGCATGAGGCACTGGATCCAGGCAAAGTCCTCTCTCCTCACCTCATCAGCCCTGAGGTCCTCTGCCTAAGGAGGCATCTCTGCTTCCCTGTCCAGGTTTTCCAGGGCCAGAAGTGCCTCTGCAAAGGCTCCTGAGATCCAGAGCTGAACTGTTGGATCAGGCCTAGAGCAGATCACAGCACCAAGGATGTTGACTCTGTGCAGACCCATTCCCTACTGCTAAGGCGGTCTCCAGAGCTGTTTGTTTGAAAATGATAGTTATGTGTCTACCTGATTAGAAAATGTTGGAGTTGGGAATTCCTGATCCATCACAGATACACTCACTTGGTGGGAGCACCACCACCTATGGTGAGTGCTAGAGAGACCCTGAGGCCTCTTGCTAGTGACGACTCTGCATCCAGGCTCTGGCTGCAGCCCTTTGCTCCTTCATATCTTAGATTTTCCTATTAAAAATTTTAGAAAGGAGCACCCGTAATTCTCCCTCCTGCCCCCACATCAGAACAGAACCTGTCACACGGCTTCCCTTTCTCAGAGGTGACAAACAACGTCAGTGTAAACTGCTTCCTATAGGGGAGCAATTTCTGTTTCCATATGTGATGTTTACCCCCTGCAGGGATGCTGGCTGCCCCTGACCTGGCAGGGTTACCAGGGGAATGTCACAAGCTATGGCTTCCATCNTCTGCCAAGGGAGCAGATTGGNTGGCTTCTCTGAGGACAAATTCTTCAGCTGAGGTAAGCCCTGACATGGATTCTCTGAGAAAAATAAATAGATAAATAAAAAATAAAAAATAATAAATAAATAATAAATAAATAAAAGCTTGGACATAAATCATGCCATGGGCAGTTAAAGCAAAATCTACCCCAGGGCAGGNTTTGAAGTGGAGACCCGCTCTCCTTCCTCTCTACCTAGGAGAAAATATAAGCTGAATAATGTCATAGTGGAAGTAGGTGCTGAGGACCAGTTTGTGATGTCATGCCCCNGGTGAACTTAAACCACAACGTACATGAAGCACCGAGGCATGCAATTGGTTTCTGATGGCGATTCAGAGGAAATCAAGGCTCAAGAGAGAGAGAGCGAGAGCATGGGTCCACTTTTTCCCCGTAGAGCTATCATCTTTCTTAGATGAATCTCTCGATGAGTCAGGATATCTGGGGTCTGCCACCCTGGCNTTGGAATTCCTCCTGGGTCTCTGTCTAGTATTTCTGGTATTTCACNGAGGGGATCCAAGCAAGTAGCCTACAGGGGCAGAAGTGGTTGGCTGCTGCTTCTGTTCACTTCTGATGTCTCTAATCAGACAGGGGCCCTCAAGAGGCAAGGGCTTGATTCTTAACATCCCTTCAGGGGAGTTTTCCTTTCCGATTCCCCACCCCATGCCCAGCTCTGTCATTCAGGT
>LZPO01027514.1:135599-164754 GCA_001675575.1 Neotoma lepida | reverse complement strand
GCAACCTCATACAAGAGGTAAAGCTCTAGGAAATCAAAATCTTGGCCAGGGAAGATGGATTTACAGATGCTCTCTACAACTCAGGGAAGAGCAATGCTGATTAAATTAAGAGTAAAGAGCTAGGCCTGGGAAGGAAGGGTAGGGATGCTGGGAGGGAGANTGTAATGAGGATATAAAGCCCTTCTACGGGGTGTGTGCTCTTTTATCGTATTTCATAGAGGGAAACGTTTATCTAGGAAATGAGTGATTACCTTTGACCCGATGAGCTGCCCCGCTTGCCTTGACCATGTGGTCCTCTAGCCGCACCTTAGCCTGGTGCTGACTGCATGATGCATGGAAGGTGTTGTCTAACAGGGTTGGAGGAGAAGAAAAATCACACAGCTCCGCTCCTTTGGCCTCAGTCTAGAGCACACTTTGGGGGGCTCTGAACATGTTTTCTCTTTGCGCCTATATCAAAAAGNCTCAGGGAAATTATTCACCTTACATACTGGGTTCAAAATAGTGGTTCTAATTATTCCTGGTCATCAAATTTTGCCTTCACTTGGGCTCCTTTCTCTGTACACATTCTCACACCTAAGAGTGTTGTGGCAATATTTCTGCCACNTATGTAAATTGACCTCATGTAAAACAAGTTGGGTCAACGGAGAGACAACTAAGACTTGGTCTGCTCAGTTTTACTGGGTCACAGNACCACTCCAGGAGTAAGTATACAGAATTAAATCATATTTGAGGAGGACCTAAACCTAAGAGATTTCTTTTTAAAGTCCCATAAAGCTATGTATGGTAAGAAAAGTTTTGTAACAACATGTTCCTGGCGACCCCATGTTATAAATGAGCCCAGACTCTCAAGTTAAACTACAGCGCTGGGTGTTTTACAAATGGTACTCTCAGAATCCTCCCCTGTGTCCCANATTGAGACAGCCTTGTAGTACTCTGAGAACATGAGTTCTAGAAGCTTCCAAACAAGGCTGACTTGGGTTCTAACTGTGGATCTAATAAGTTCTACTTGTGTTACATTGGGCAAAAGTTTTGGAGGTTCTTCAGCTTCTGAGAAGCGTGACAAGGAGAGCAATGACAGTCAAGCCAGAAGTTCTAAACACAGGGGTGCTGCAGTCTTATCAATCACAAAGCAGCTTCCCAAAGTAGACGAAAGAATGGATACAACAGGCACTTGAAGGAAATGGAACCGAAGAGTGTCCACTCTCTGTGTACATCCTTGTCCAAGGCCACCTTAATCTCTCTGAAATAAACCTCAAGAGCAGAGAAAAGAGCATTTCAAAAAGATGTTTAAAAATAAAAATAAAAAGAAGACTGTGTTTTTAAAATTCACATAAATCAGACCAAAAGATTTTTTTAAGGCATGGAAATACAGAGGATCCCCCTTCGTCAGTGTTGCCAGAAATGCTATTTTGTATTCACCCAACTGGAGTTCCTTCTAGCAAACTGCCACTGAGCATATGGCTACCGTGGGCATTTTTTTTCATTATCCCAGAGTGTGTCTGCAGTCCCATGTCGGTAAACTCCATCTGTATCTCTGTCAATGGAAGAAATTTCCATCAGGAAATATCAGCAGGCACCAGGGAAAACCTTTCCAATTTACTGAGATCGAAGGAAGTAGCGGCAGGGTTCCCTCTCCTGCCTCCGTTTTCTCCAACTCCAGCCAAAAAAAAAAAGGTCTTGTTTTATTTCCCAGAGATTATTCCATCAGCCACCCCTGCCTGCCCAGTTGGGGGGATGGGGACGTCCTTGGCATGTAGTCCTTCATGCCAGGTACAAGCTGTATTCAGGTCATTGCGCCATGCCTCTTCGCCTCTTCAACTCCCCACTTAGCAGCACAAACAGATGAAATAAACCTCTCTGGACACTACACCGAGAGAAGGCACACAGCATCCTCTCTCCTCCGCTCAGATGCTGCATTATTTCAATCTCNTTATTCTACCAGGTACCCATCAGCAACAGGATTACAGGCAGGATTTAATACCAAAGGCAATGAATGTGCCTCTGAGGGCAGGGCAGGGGCTAATCGGGTGCGAGGGAAGCATATAGGAGTGTTTGGTTGTAGGGCAGAAGCATTAACACTTTCAAGAGAAGGAATTCTGGCCATTGATACTTGGGTTGAATATTGAATGTGACCCTTACTGTGGCAGTTCAACAATCGACCTGGTGACTTACTTGTTTAAAGTGAATATGGCCTACTTTTGGAAAATCAAGTTAGAGCACCAAGCTGTGCCTTTTTCTTTCCATACACAGAAGGGCAATGAAGGCAGAGACGGAACAGGATGCATAGTGACTTTTCCAAGGATGACTTCTCTGTAAGCACATATGTCAATTGATAGGATGTAGTCTTTTTTAAGTTTGCTTACATGCAGATTTATATGAATGATACATTATAAATTAACCATGTCAACATTATAGTTTTCCATCTGCTATGGANCAAACTGTCGTCTTTTTAAAAATCTCTTTAACAACATGGACTTCATTCAGGTGGTCTTTGCAAAGAGAATCTCATTGATTAATGAACCTCCAACCTATTATTTTTGTACTTCATAGAACCTGGAAGTCAGTAAAAACTAATTGCAACTCTTCCTGAGTCTGTACAGTGCAAAAGAAGCTATAGGATTGAGTTTTGCAAGCTTATCTATTTGGAAAAATATATAGCTAAAGACAATGCAATTTAGTCAACAACAGTGTGTGCTTATGTGTGCGCAACCTTAAGTCTCCCAAGCAAAAACCAGCACAGGTNGAAGCCCCTACCAAGAATGTCTAAGTTCTTATCAGGCCTTTCCCACCCACCCAAAGCAACAGGACTGAATACAGTTTCTGTTGTTATCCCAGCCTTTGTAGACTCCATTGTCATAGTCTACCCAGTTCCGTGCTGTGACCCCTCAACAGGGTCTGTGACCCCTCAACAGGGCCTGATGTATTCCTACTTCCAGTTGGATATCCAGAGCCACAGACTGGAATAGCCACTCATCATGGTTCTCNACCAAAACATATCCCACAAGATAATAAATAGCAATGCATTTTGAAGGCAAGAGGGCTCTTTCCTTTGTTTGACAAAATCTTACTGCCCAGGCNGCCCTCAAACTCATGATCTGCTCCTCAGTTCTGGAGTTACGGGCGTATGCTACCATGCCTGGCCAGCATTTCNCTTTTTAATTGTTCAAATTCTATCCCTCTAAGTTTAAAGTAACTTCTTCTGGACAACTATGCTCAGTTTACATATTTTATCTCACTTATCCCTTTTTATGTCGTGCTACATTTACTTAAGAGTCCTGTCACTTTTCTGCTGGTAGAATATTCCTCTTGAAGAAAATATCCATGGCCATTCCCTTCATTATCTTTCCTATCTACAAGGTACCAAACAAATGTTATGTGAATAAGTTAATAAATAAATTACCTCTAATTATNATAAATAAATCTAAGATCCCATCTATAATGCAGAAAAATGCAGGTGCGATTCCCCACTGATGAATGCAAGAAGACGGTGTGAGCNAGAACACAGCCTAGGCATGCACAGAAAACAAATATTAGGGGCTCCCAGGAGAATAAACTGCAAAATTCCAGGCTCTGTTCTGTCAGCAGCTTCCCCTTCTCCTGAAATGACTTCTTGCCACAATGATATAGGACTCACACTGTTCGTCGGGATACACAATCCATCTTCAGAAGCTCATAGTCACAGACGAGAGAGAGGAGGGGGAAATTCCTGAGAGTGTTTCACCGTTGGTTTTGATCCCTAGCCAAGGCTGTCCACCTGCAGAAATGCCCCCAACCCTCACGTTTCTACTGCTCTGGCCGATAACGAAGATAATTGTTTCATCCACTTTGTCAAAGCTCAAATGGAAAGAGGGCAAAGCAAAATGATGCTGTTGTAAATCACAGGGCCCAGACAGCCAAAGAGGGACAAGATAGCGACTTCATTAAGGGTTATGTATTGTGCCATTAAGTTGGCAGGGGGGTCACCTTTCGTGTCACACTCGGCCCCTGTGATGCATTGCCAGCTCTTCTTTCCAATAAAATTAAACGGAGATGTAAAACTGATTAGGGGCCATGTTTGCTTCAGCCCGTGGCAAAGGGAACGGTACAGGGATAATTGATATAAGATTGTAACTGATGCATAATGGCAGCCATTTCTCTTCTTGGTCATTTCATTGCTGACCTTGCCCATTAAAATAAGCCCAGCTGCCTCAGAGAGAGACACTTTGTTTCCCATCAGCCCCAGACCCCATGGCAACTCCCATTCCCCCAGCCCTTGGCCCTCACTGAAGTAACATGGCTATAAATATTGTGAGCCTGAGTTTGGGAGGGGGTGGCTGGTTCTCATATGGGTACGCACTGTAGGTCTGGGATGCCACCACAGGCATGTGTCTGAAATCCTCCACTCTTGGGCTGATACCTGCAGATAACTGTAAGCCTCACTAGTGTTTAGACACTGCCATGGTGAAAATTACTGTTGACCTCCTTGGTCTGAGTCTGAGGCTTGCAATTGCAGACCTCTCTATAGATGCTCAGCCACTTGGTAGGGATAGAAAAACTGCTCTAGGCAAGGAGGAACTGATTTTATCTTTACAATAAAAGATTATGTTTTATCGGGCTTTATGAAGTCAACAATTTGGACAATCTCTATGAGCCATACTTTGGCAATTGTCCAGTCAACAAATATTTACTAGAGGTCTATTAGATGCTAAGTACTGTTCTAAACATTGAGGGTATACAGTCACACTCCTAGTTCATGGAGCCTACCGCTAAATGGTGTTTTGCATTGGAATAACGATAGCTCACATTCTTTGGAGATTTACTACGTGTTGAGAACTATTCAGCTATATAAATATTTTTTAATTGCCATCGTAGCAAGAATGATTGTTAACGGGTTCTCCATTTTACAGATGGAGAAAAAGGAGAAGGCAGAGGTCAAATACTTTGTGTAGGACATTTGGAGAATAAAAAATAGAGCCCATTTTTAAGATGTCATAAATAGATGCCAGGACATAAACCCAAAGAAAAATATTTTATTAACTTTTTTTTTTTTTGCTTTTCCTTTAACCTTTTTCCCACCATAGTCACAATGTCAATCAGTTTTATCCAGCGTTCAAGATGCTATACCATATGTTTACCAGATGGAATTCATGGTCTGAACATCCTATAGGTTAGGACAAAGTAAGTTAAAAAAAAGTAACAGTATTAATAGTAAGTACTTACCATGCAGTAAGCACTGGATGTTACACAGTATAAGGCCCTATTGGACTTTTTAAAATTCAGCATCTGAAATAGGGGTTTTGTGGCGGATAAAGGAAAAAGGCAATACTTATCTGTCTTTCCCATAAACAGATTCTCAGTCATCAAGATCATGACACACAGCAATGAATAAAAAAAATGTCTGAGAAACAGGGCAACAGGAAATGGCTTTTTTCATGGCTCTGACGACCCTTGTAACTGGCCCTGTGTCTCTGTTCTCAGCCTAGCACAAGAGGGGCAGACTGCATGACTCAAGGCTCCTCTTGTCTCTGTCTTCAGGAGTCACAGCNNTTAAACGCACATGNGGGTGTGACCCCATCTTCATAACGATCTTTATATTGGGGAGAAATGTTTTCTCAGACTCACTGGAAGCTTGCCAGATCGATGTGTCTGCCTGTCTGTCTGTCTGTGTTCCACCACTTCCTANGCTCTGACAGACTCCAGGGAATGTAGCAGCTCTGGGTGGGAAGGCTAGAAATGACAAACAACAGTCTCTCTGCCAAAAAATGTGATTAGACCAGAAGNGGGCTAAGTTAAAGCAGGCGGTTCCTCCCACCGCATGGAACCATGACCCCACACATCAGGAAAGAGACGAAGGCTTTGAGTCAGTGAAGACAGGGACTCTGAGCATTTCCTCTTTCATTACTCATGCAATATGGAATGAGAGGCCCCATCTCCACATAAACAATAGATAAAACATGAACACTCAGCGCTAGAGGACACTTGTCATCTTATCCTTCCTGACCTCCCCCAGTTGCCTTCCAACCAGATCCCAGACCCCCAGGCTGAGCATGTTGTGAGTGGCGAGACGTCTGAAGAAGGCAGTCTTAGCTTCAGGAGTGGGTTTTCCACAAGGAATGCCATTGGTTCTGAAATTTCCCTGTGGTTCTTTTTACACATGGTATGAAAAGGAGAGAGAAAACTTCCCTTTGCAGCAATTGTGATAACAAAGAAATTCTCCATTAATGTGATGTACACACACAGCGTGTTCATAGCCATAACGACAGCCAACCCTTACAGCAATCGGTGTTTTTGTCACTTTGAAGATAAGGAAACCTGGGCTCAGAGATGTGCTTGAGGTTGCCAACCAGGCTTGCAGGGATGCTCTGTTCCCAGTGGCAAGAGCTCTCACTGCTCTTTGGGAGAAATGGTAAATTTGGTCTAAAAGCTAACTCTCTCAAGTCTAGTCACAACGGCTTTCCCATAAATGGTCAAGGGAGGAGGTGAGAGCCCTAGCTAGCCTGCCTGTAACAATCTCAGGAGGTGGAGACTGCATTTCCTTTCTCTGTGTGCTGTCCTGTGACCTTCTAGGGTCACGGGGCAGAGGCAGCCCAACAAGGGAAAGCCTCAATGGAAGTTTCCAGGGGCCTATAGGTCTCTCCTGAAGTGAAGTTGTTGGAAGATGTTCGTTATTAGGTCCCTGTTAAAGAAATGTGGTACACTGGATGTGGTGGTGCATGCCTGTAATTCCAGCACTGGGGATCAGAGAGTTAAAGGCCAGTTTGAGCTGTGTTTAAAGCTTTATCTGGATGGGGGGAGGGGCGTCAAGCTTGCATCTGTGCATTGTTTTATTATCCACAGAGCAATGAAGCTCCCATAGACGTGGGCAGCCTCTTTCCCTTCTTTACTCGGGACATAGCTCTTTACCCCATTCCAACTCACACTACAATGAGTCAAGGATGATTTCATTAAAACAAAAAACAAGAAACCTTTTTAGTTTTAGGGGAGAAAAATATTGAAAATTAGAAGACCCGTCTCAGCAAAACAAAACAGATAGAAACTTCATGGCAAGAGATGGCTTAAAGCCAAACAATTTATTCTGTTATTCAATCAACAAATAAAACTTTAACTGAGCAACTTACAAGGCAGAGGAAGTATACGGTGGGCAAGTTCCTTCTTTCTCTTAACCACCCTGTAGTACAGTTCACACATCCTAGATCAGTGGTTCTCAACCTGGGGTTCGAACGACCCTTTCACAGGGATAACGTATCAGATATCCTATCCTGCATATCAGATATTTACATTATGATTCATAACAGTAGAAATTGCAGTTATGAAGGGACAGTGAAAATAATGTATGATTGGGGGTCACCACAACTTGAGAAACTGTATTAAAGGGTCGCAGCATTAGGAAAGTTGAGGACCACTGGGCTAGAGGCAAGTCAGCGCACTTCCACCCTCTGCAAAGACTTGCACCCCGACTTGGAGCTGTGATTCCTAGTGGCAGAATATGGAAAACAAAGTCTACAACTTTAAAGGACCTCCTTCCCATATTGTTGGGCAAGTATGACTCCTAATCCCTGTTGGAATACCTTCTCTTGTATCCTTGCCAAAAATGACTACAGTCCATAAGGCCAATGACTGGACGAAGTCACTTCCCAACTTTCCATGTTGCCAGCCTTGTCCAGTAATCCATTTCCTTTGGGGCTTCGTGTTGGAGACCACGAGGTTTCCTAGTGGTTATACCCAGCAGGACTGCATAAGAGGTTGATTGGACCATGGGCCTGGGTACCAGGTGTTTGTAAGGGTCTACACTTGACTGTAATTAGCAAGGGGAAGGTCTTTTGCTCCACCCGTTGGCATTGTTATAAATAGACCTTTGGAATAAAGTTCTGGGCCGGTGGATAAGGATCCAGGCCCACTAGAGTCTATCCTGCAATTTTCCCCCCTCTACTTCTAACTAAGTCTCTTATCCCTCATACCTCAAGAGTCCCTGGAGTAAATAATGGTGGGGGCTGGTTCCCCACAGCTTGGCCTGCATGGAGGGCTTTGGATGATATTTGGAGTTGCCCTAGGGAGTCTGCAGGGGCACATCAAAGTCTCCCAGGGGCAGCAGGAAGACTGCTTGATGGAAGGGCTTCAGGCCTTCTACCAGCACTCCCCACACTAACCAGGCAGAGCAACCTAACCTACATCTTGGGCTTATCCCCTATAAGCCATGACGTTGGATTCAGAGGAATGGCTTCCCTGTAAAATGGAAGCCATTCTTTCAAAGCTCTTTGGATTGGCACTTTCCAGCCTCAATGTTGTGATATGGCTGTTTCCTACGGTGGCAGGTCTACTTGAGTATGTTTGGTACCCATCTTAATGGCCAGCGAGATCTTCCCTGACCCCTCTCCTGGGATTGCCATTGAGAAGAAATGGCAGGACTGGGCCTCTTAGCCTCCCAAGACCACATGATGACCCATGGCTCACTCATTCAAATATCTACTGGGAGACAGCCACAGGCAAAGCCACTGGCCGACTGTGACACTCTAGAACCAGGCTTGGGAAAAGTTGCAGCAATCCTGTGGCCATCGGCATTTTTGGGTCAGACTTCCCTGGATTCCTGCCCCGGCTTCCTTCTTTCTAAGCCTTGTTGCTGTGTATGCTAGCACCAGAGCTGATATTCTCCCACCTGACTTTTCTTAGCTTTCCATGGGGATCTCTCCTCTCCACGCCCTCCTGTACTTTGGCAAGAAGGCTCTTTCTGCATCCGTATTCAGGCCTAGAGAGCAGATTTTAATGCCATCTCCTTTGTTAAGGCGTCCTGGGTTCTCAGAAGCAAAATGAAGCTTCCATAGTCTCAATGTGTACGTCTAATACACTGTATCCCTTCATTTATCCAGAAAATATGAACTGAGTACCAAACCCTGCTTCAGGTTCTGGGGGACTGATTCATCAGTGACACGGCAATTGTGTGATTAGCCACTAATCTCTTCCCGCTCAGCCACCACGTGGTGAAAGAGGAGGGCCCTATTTTGCCAGCCTAGTGAGTGGCTCAATCTAGGCAATATGCACAAGTCCATGAGTGTTCCTGAAGGATGGATGCCCAGTAGATCTGCTGGCTATGGTCACTAGATCTGCAAGAGTGGGTATACAAGAGCCTTCTTCAGAGCTGGCTTGGGCACTCACGAGAGACTGGGAACTCTCACCCTCCCAACCCTGTTTCATTATCCACCTTTCAGTTCAATGCCTCTCTATTTATTACCTGTCTGCCACTGGAAACTAAGACAGGGGAAGAGAATTCCTGAGAATTATTAGAGAAAAGAAACAAAGAAAAGAAGACTTTGTGCATGGTAGGAGTTAATAAAATATTTCCACTTGAAAATTTGATGACCTAGTGAGGCCTATGGTAACCCTAAATAGACAGGTGCACACCTGGGCTTCAAGGCCATCCCAATTGTTACATCAGGCCCAGGCCGGCAGACAGGCCCTTGGGAGAGACGGTGCCTCCTGGCTTTTCCAGGAGAGCATTAGCAGGGATTTATGTTTCTGCTCAAGCCCCCATTCACCTTCTCACATTTGGAGAAGACATCAAACAGCCAGCCAAGCCCCAGGGAAATGGTAGCAGGATGGGGGAAAAGGCAAAGAGAGCTCGGTGACAGGTGACCAGCCCTCTCCCTGGAGGGTTTCTTCCACACACACTCCTATGCCATATAAGGCAGAGGCAGGAAACAAAAGAGGATGCCGCGCAAGTGGCTGAAATGTTACGGTCTGGGGATTGTGCTATCAGTCTGTGCTTAGAGGCAGAGAACTGGGTGTAGCCTCCCTGGAAACCACGAGATTGGCAGGAGTCAGAGGTCACTGGCTTGCTCTTTCTGAGCATTCTGTTCAACAGGAGAGACTGTGCACACTCTCATGTGTATCCATGCAGTCAAGGGACATTACTTCAGAGTCACTCTTAACTCTGGTATTCTCCAGCTGATGCCCTTCAGAGCAGTTCAGCTTTGCCCACAAAGGCTTCCTAGAAGGGCAGCCACCTGGTGTGTGAATGAATGAATGAANGGGCTAAGTTAAAGCAGGCGGTTCCTCCCACCGCATGGAACCATGACCCCACACATCAGGAAAGAGACGAAGGCTTTGAGTCAGTGAAGACAGGGACTCTGAGCATTTCCTCTTTCATTACTCATGCAATATGGAATGAGAGGCCCCATCTCCACATAAACAATAGATAAAACATGAACACTCAGCGCTAGAGGACACTTGTCATCTTATCCTTCCTGACCTCCCCCAGTTGCCTTCCAACCAGATCCCAGACCCCCAGGCTGAGCATGTTGTGAGTGGCGAGACGTCTGAAGAAGGCAGTCTTAGCTTCAGGAGTGGGTTTTCCACAAGGAATGCCATTGGTTCTGAAATTTCCCTGTGGTTCTTTTTACACATGGTATGAAAAGGAGAGAGAAAACTTCCCTTTGCAGCAATTGTGATAACAAAGAAATTCTCCATTAATGTGATGTACACACACAGCGTGTTCATAGCCATAACGACAGCCAACCCTTACAGCAATCGGTGTTTTTGTCACTTTGAAGATAAGGAAACCTGGGCTCAGAGATGTGCTTGAGGTTGCCAACCAGGCTTGCAGGGATGCTCTGTTCCCAGTGGCAAGAGCTCTCACTGCTCTTTGGGAGAAATGGTAAATTTGGTCTAAAAGCTAACTCTCTCAAGTCTAGTCACAACGGCTTTCCCATAAATGGTCAAGGGAGGAGGTGAGAGCCCTAGCTAGCCTGCCTGTAACAATCTCAGGAGGTGGAGACTGCATTTCCTTTCTCTGTGTGCTGTCCTGTGACCTTCTAGGGTCACGGGGCAGAGGCAGCCCAACAAGGGAAAGCCTCAATGGAAGTTTCCAGGGGCCTATAGGTCTCTCCTGAAGTGAAGTTGTTGGAAGATGTTCGTTATTAGGTCCCTGTTAAAGAAATGTGGTACACTGGATGTGGTGGTGCATGCCTGTAATTCCAGCACTGGGGATCAGAGAGTTAAAGGCCAGTTTGAGCTGTGTTTAAAGCTTTATCTGGATGGGGGGAGGGGCGTCAAGCTTGCATCTGTGCATTGTTTTATTATCCACAGAGCAATGAAGCTCCCATAGACGTGGGCAGCCTCTTTCCCTTCTTTACTCGGGACATAGCTCTTTACCCCATTCCAACTCACACTACAATGAGTCAAGGATGATTTCATTAAAACAAAAAACAAGAAACCTTTTTAGTTTTAGGGGAGAAAAATATTGAAAATTAGAAGACCCGTCTCAGCAAAACAAAACAGATAGAAACTTCATGGCAAGAGATGGCTTAAAGCCAAACAATTTATTCTGTTATTCAATCAACAAATAAAACTTTAACTGAGCAACTTACAAGGCAGAGGAAGTATACGGTGGGCAAGTTCCTTCTTTCTCTTAACCACCCTGTAGTACAGTTCACACATCCTAGATCAGTGGTTCTCAACCTGGGGTTCGAACGACCCTTTCACAGGGATAACGTATCAGATATCCTATCCTGCATATCAGATATTTACATTATGATTCATAACAGTAGAAATTGCAGTTATGAAGGGACAGTGAAAATAATGTATGATTGGGGGTCACCACAACTTGAGAAACTGTATTAAAGGGTCGCAGCATTAGGAAAGTTGAGGACCACTGGGCTAGAGGCAAGTCAGCGCACTTCCACCCTCTGCAAAGACTTGCACCCCGACTTGGAGCTGTGATTCCTAGTGGCAGAATATGGAAAACAAAGTCTACAACTTTAAAGGACCTCCTTCCCATATTGTTGGGCAAGTATGACTCCTAATCCCTGTTGGAATACCTTCTCTTGTATCCTTGCCAAAAATGACTACAGTCCATAAGGCCAATGACTGGACGAAGTCACTTCCCAACTTTCCATGTTGCCAGCCTTGTCCAGTAATCCATTTCCTTTGGGGCTTCGTGTTGGAGACCACGAGGTTTCCTAGTGGTTATACCCAGCAGGACTGCATAAGAGGTTGATTGGACCATGGGCCTGGGTACCAGGTGTTTGTAAGGGTCTACACTTGACTGTAATTAGCAAGGGGAAGGTCTTTTGCTCCACCCGTTGGCATTGTTATAAATAGACCTTTGGAATAAAGTTCTGGGCCGGTGGATAAGGATCCAGGCCCACTAGAGTCTATCCTGCAATTTTCCCCCCTCTACTTCTAACTAAGTCTCTTATCCCTCATACCTCAAGAGTCCCTGGAGTAAATAATGGTGGGGGCTGGTTCCCCACAGCTTGGCCTGCATGGAGGGCTTTGGATGATATTTGGAGTTGCCCTAGGGAGTCTGCAGGGGCACATCAAAGTCTCCCAGGGGCAGCAGGAAGACTGCTTGATGGAAGGGCTTCAGGCCTTCTACCAGCACTCCCCACACTAACCAGGCAGAGCAACCTAACCTACATCTTGGGCTTATCCCCTATAAGCCATGACGTTGGATTCAGAGGAATGGCTTCCCTGTAAAATGGAAGCCATTCTTTCAAAGCTCTTTGGATTGGCACTTTCCAGCCTCAATGTTGTGATATGGCTGTTTCCTACGGTGGCAGGTCTACTTGAGTATGTTTGGTACCCATCTTAATGGCCAGCGAGATCTTCCCTGACCCCTCTCCTGGGATTGCCATTGAGAAGAAATGGCAGGACTGGGCCTCTTAGCCTCCCAAGACCACATGATGACCCATGGCTCACTCATTCAAATATCTACTGGGAGACAGCCACAGGCAAAGCCACTGGCCGACTGTGACACTCTAGAACCAGGCTTGGGAAAAGTTGCAGCAATCCTGTGGCCATCGGCATTTTTGGGTCAGACTTCCCTGGATTCCTGCCCCGGCTTCCTTCTTTCTAAGCCTTGTTGCTGTGTATGCTAGCACCAGAGCTGATATTCTCCCACCTGACTTTTCTTAGCTTTCCATGGGGATCTCTCCTCTCCACGCCCTCCTGTACTTTGGCAAGAAGGCTCTTTCTGCATCCGTATTCAGGCCTAGAGAGCAGATTTTAATGCCATCTCCTTTGTTAAGGCGTCCTGGGTTCTCAGAAGCAAAATGAAGCTTCCATAGTCTCAATGTGTACGTCTAATACACTGTATCCCTTCATTTATCCAGAAAATATGAACTGAGTACCAAACCCTGCTTCAGGTTCTGGGGGACTGATTCATCAGTGACACGGCAATTGTGTGATTAGCCACTAATCTCTTCCCGCTCAGCCACCACGTGGTGAAAGAGGAGGGCCCTATTTTGCCAGCCTAGTGAGTGGCTCAATCTAGGCAATATGCACAAGTCCATGAGTGTTCCTGAAGGATGGATGCCCAGTAGATCTGCTGGCTATGGTCACTAGATCTGCAAGAGTGGGTATACAAGAGCCTTCTTCAGAGCTGGCTTGGGCACTCACGAGAGACTGGGAACTCTCACCCTCCCAACCCTGTTTCATTATCCACCTTTCAGTTCAATGCCTCTCTATTTATTACCTGTCTGCCACTGGAAACTAAGACAGGGGAAGAGAATTCCTGAGAATTATTAGAGAAAAGAAACAAAGAAAAGAAGACTTTGTGCATGGTAGGAGTTAATAAAATATTTCCACTTGAAAATTTGATGACCTAGTGAGGCCTATGGTAACCCTAAATAGACAGGTGCACACCTGGGCTTCAAGGCCATCCCAATTGTTACATCAGGCCCAGGCCGGCAGACAGGCCCTTGGGAGAGACGGTGCCTCCTGGCTTTTCCAGGAGAGCATTAGCAGGGATTTATGTTTCTGCTCAAGCCCCCATTCACCTTCTCACATTTGGAGAAGACATCAAACAGCCAGCCAAGCCCCAGGGAAATGGTAGCAGGATGGGGGAAAAGGCAAAGAGAGCTCGGTGACAGGTGACCAGCCCTCTCCCTGGAGGGTTTCTTCCACACACACTCCTATGCCATATAAGGCAGAGGCAGGAAACAAAAGAGGATGCCGCGCAAGTGGCTGAAATGTTACGGTCTGGGGATTGTGCTATCAGTCTGTGCTTAGAGGCAGAGAACTGGGTGTAGCCTCCCTGGAAACCACGAGATTGGCAGGAGTCAGAGGTCACTGGCTTGCTCTTTCTGAGCATTCTGTTCAACAGGAGAGACTGTGCACACTCTCATGTGTATCCATGCAGTCAAGGGACATTACTTCAGAGTCACTCTTAACTCTGGTATTCTCCAGCTGATGCCCTTCAGAGCAGTTCAGCTTTGCCCACAAAGGCTTCCTAGAAGGGCAGCCACCTGGTGTGTGAATGAATGAATGAATGAATGAACGAACAAGTGAGTGAATGGGTTTGAGAGAAAGATGCTTCAGTGAAAGGAACATCCATTCAGATGCAGTAGAGGGGGAAAGGACCTGAAGAAGGGGCAGAGAAGCTGGAAACATTGAGGTGTCTGATGCCGCTTAGACAGAGGCAAAGTACAAGGGCTCCATAGACACCACGTCACCATCCTCAGCCAGCACAGGAAGCATGGACAGAGGGACAGTCCCCAAACAACAAAGTGTGGACAATGGGACCCCCAGCAACAGCTCAGCAAGGACCTTCCTGACTGTGAGGGTGTTTAAAGCTTGCACCGAAGGGGCCAGAGACTTGGGGGCAGGCAGCACAGCCATCCGTGCCCGTGAAGCTTCCTCCTCCGGGCAGCGGGACAGCCAGGACCCTCCTCACTGGCTGGACTCACAGAGCCGCCCACTGAGAGCAGAGGGCTTTTTTTCTTAACGTCTTTATAGAGACCAGCTAATGTGAAGCTTTCCAACACAAGCATGTTTTTCTGTTCCTTCTTTCTGACCTTGGCATTTTCTTTCTCCATTGCTTGGCTCGGCACTGTCCTGTGGCCGGGTTTGCCTCTCATTTGTCAATGTTATTATTGAATTTTCAAATGCCAGTAGTACACATAAATCAATGGCTTTCTTCTCCCTACTGGCATATCCCTGCCACATGTGGTCATTCATTTTTTTAATAAGTCCTCCTCTCCTTTCACCCATTTATAAAAATGCATCTTGTTCTCCCACCGCCGTCCATCACTGGCTGAGCCTAGCTATTTGTTGCCCCTCAGTGCTTATTCATCAACGTTTTCAAAAGCAAAATCACTCTTCGCCTTCTGTTCTTATTGTGCCATCAATCTTGACCAGAGGATCAATAAACTTGGCTTTTGCAATCTCCCCCCCACCCCCCCCTCCGGAGCTGACTCTCTCCAAAGTGCAGTCTTTTTATTTACATTTTTAACTGATCATCAGCAGGAGGAGGGGGGGCGGGGGTGGCAGTGTCAGGGAAGCAAAGGGCTTTCATTTGCTCCCGAGGCAGCAATAACCATCCATGCATCGGCCATTTTACACGGTAACCCGGAGAAATTGATACTCGGCTCTTCCCTGCTCTGGGTCCACTTGCGTAAATCATAACCCAGGCAGACAAAAGCCTGGCCTAGCAGACTATCTGACAAACGGGCCGGCAAGGAGGAAGGCAGAGGGACCCACTCACTCCAAGCCTTGTTGGAGGAGACTCATACTGACGTCCAGGAATTCCTCTGTTTTGTTTTANTTGTGTGCAGGGAAGATTAAATGGGAAGACACTGAAGTGTGGGTCAAAGGAAAGAAGGCTGAATTGAAGACCAGCAGACGTGTAAAACAAACCTGGCAAATAAGCCTGGAGTTGACTGGCTTATTCAGTCTCTAGACCTGTAGACACATCAGGTTCANGGGCCTTTTGCTTGCTTNTGGATGCTTCCAGGAAGGAGGAGCAGGGTAAGAATTGCAAAGCTACATGGATGCAAGTGAGTTGCCTGTGCAAGTCAGAGGGATTCCCCTTTGCTCTTTGTGTGTCCTTGTATTTAATAACATTGACTCCAGGCTAAGCTAGGACACACACAAATGTGAAAACCCAATGGTCAGTAGGCTTACAGCATTCCACCCATTTCCTTTGGTCTAAAGTCTGGGAATAGCTTAGAGCTCCAGGGTAGTGTGTGTATTCATCTAGTCACAAACCCTTCAAGATGACCACGAGGCCCTGTAAAGAGATGACCATGTCTTCCCTCTCACTGCTAATTTTAATTAAGACTCATTTTGGCTAAGAAAGGTGGGAATGGGATTTACACTTGGAGTACTAGTCTGCACTCACCATTGATAGACAGCCACCATGCTGATTTAACAACAACTTACGAGGGTCAGTTTTGCACCTGTGTTTCAAGGCTAACTAAATTGCCACACATCTGACTCCAAATTCAGACATTGGTGCTAATTAGTCCTCAGGAGTCAACTGATACAGGTCAAGGNAAGCTAAAGGGATTCGCAAGTAGTGCTTGAATCTGGTCCAAGAGGACAATCTCCTTCTCCCAGAGCCACTGATTTCTTGTCACAGGTTTCACAANGGAAGTTCAAAGTTCAAGAGACCANAAAGACCCAGAGGTCTGCCACCAGCTAGGAGGCATAGCAGAAAGAGCCATGAATACAAGACCAGAGGCCGATTCCCAACTGGGGGGCAGAGAAGTCACTACTCTTGAGTCAGTCTCCTCTGCCTTTCTCAGCCCCAGTTTCCTCNACTCTGAACNTAAGGAGTCNCCTCTGCANTGTCTAAAATCTCTCTNGGATGTGCTCATCACTGTCCCTTCTGGGACTCCTAGTGAAGGTCAAAAGCCCAAAGACACCACCCTGACCAGAGCAAGGAAGGACACCTTGATGNCCAAACTTAGAAAGAGGTCATTGCTAGGGCAGGTACAGGTCCACAGAGTGCTGTTNGGAACTGCTGTACTAACCCCTTCGCCCATCACTGAAATGATGTGTTGCCTCTAAGAGACTCTAAGAGACGACAGTGTGGTGATAGCACAGTGAGTATGTACAGCCCAGACTTGCACATACTCACAGCTCACAGATCTGCTACTTAATATATGTGCATTTTCCTGTGGGTCTTAACTGTTAGGTACATACATCTCTGTCCCGTCAATGAGACTCTACACTCCTTAAATACTGGGATTATTTCTTACCTTTTCATCACCAGGTAGAATTAGTGTAGTCATCTGTTTGTGTCTACTTGAGATTCAAGTATGGCACCGTTTNGATAGCTAAACNGAGCAGAAGGCAAGAGTAAGCCAAAGTTGGAAAGTGTTCAGTGGGGATGACATCAGAGGAGCTATGAGATGCACAGAGAGCCAGATCCAGAGCAGTGTGGGTGGGCATAGTCCCTTGGCACCTTGTGCCTGGATCCCTGCAGCCCATGCTGCAGCAAGCTAGACACACCTATTGGAGAGCCGGAGCACAGAGGTATTAAATAGAAACTCTGAGCAGGGAATTCTAAAAATCATCACTGCCCATACTCACCTCATGAGAGTAACACAANAATAAACAAGACTCCCAATCAATTAATGCAGGCTCCGAAATGGCTGACCTTAGCAGACACTGAAGACGATGCTGGCACATCAGCTATGCTCTTTTAAGCTAATCCCAAGAAAGGCACTAAAGAACACACAGCTCGGCTTGAACGGTAGCCAACCTGTCAATCTCATGGTGGATTTGGTCGGTCCCNGGCATCGGGCTTATGTAGTTTCAACTGTTTTGCTAACAAGCCAGAAATAAACATTGAGTGACCGGTCATTTTTAAAAGCCAGCTCCCCTGCAAGGAGAAGAGAGAGGAAACCAAGGGGCTGAGAGAGGAAGTGCCTGCCAAGATAATAAATACAAGCCCAAATCTCCAACATTTTGTGGTTTGACACTTAATTGATTAACTAATTTGAGGCAACAAGATTTAGTGTTCCTACAGATTAGTGTCTGAGGAGTAATTATAGCCATGGCTCCCATCTCCNAAGCGCATGGGAGCTGCCGCTTTTCACAGGTCAAGCATGCGTGAGAGCCTACGTATTACAGCAGCTAGAAATGGGCTTTTGGAACAAGTCCCTTTTCAGCTCTGCGTGCTGGGATTGCTCTGGAAAGGTCAGTCAGTGCCTTTATCAGCATAGACAAAATCCCCTGCCTGTAATGTATGTGTTTATTCTCAAATTAAATATATTAATGTATTATTTGTTCTTAAAATGTCATGGAATAGATAGCGAGTTTAGCCCTCCTGGCAAGACCTTTGAAGCTTGAAGAGTAATGTAATAATAGTACATTAATCCATAGGCCGTTCAGTCATCTCCCCGTGGAGGNCCTAGCCTCTGTGCATGCTACAAAATGCTAGACTTGCAGCACACCATTGTAGGAGGCCTTTTCCCTGACAGGGGGAAGTTTGATAGAAGGGTTCTTACTGAAGCTAATGGAAGGNAAGGTCCTGGGTTATTTAGACAGAAAAATCCTACTGGGGACTTAAAAAATAGGCNAAGGCCAACGTGGTCCAGGGTTAAAAATAATTTCAGGGAAACTGGGGAGTGAGCCTGAGCATTTCATTTCTTTGTTGGTCTCCTTTGGCCACGCCTTCACAGGACGTGTGATTGAATGTGCTATAGGATCCCATCTAAGTGACTGGGCACCATCCCAGGAAAGGACAACCGCAGTCAACAGTGTAAGCAGTGCTTAGGCGGGGCCGAGAAGGGGGCGGGGTTCAGAAGGGGCGGGGCACTGTCATCCCTGTGATGTGAGGACATGGGTGGGAAGGAAAGTAGGTGAGGGAAGGACCTATGAACTCAAGTGCCCTTTTACATGCACCCACAGAAAATAAGGTTTGCTGAGGTGTCAGTAAAGGAATTTTATAGCCCCCCGCCCCCACCAGGCTGCTCTGTGTCTTTTATGTCTAGGTTTTGGTNTAAGGGCTGGGTTTCTCTATACCAAATAGCAGTTGCTGTAATGAGGGAATCCTGGAGGCTGACAACATGAAATGTGTTCATCAAGAGGTGATTCTGGAGACACGTTGATGAGTTTAGAATGACAGAGCTGGTTAGAATTCTCAAAGCCACAGCCAGTCCTGAGACTTTGGATCTTGCCTGGCCCTTAAGAGTTGTCNTAAACTGAGGCGAAGAGCCAGGGCTCCCAATCCTTGCACTGGCCAATCATTATTTGTTTCCCTAGAGAGGGCATAACTTTGGGCAGTTCCCTGGGCAGGCAATTCTCTGGAGCTGCGTCTGCAAGCTTTTAGCCCCAAGTGTTCCCAGCATCTGGGGACAGAGGCATTGGCCCTGTAGAAAAAGATCTGCCTGGGAGAAGCGTCCCAGGACTCATTGCATATAGCAATCCCCTGGGGTGTCTCTTCATTTCTCAACCTTTGCCTGAGAAATGAACTTAGAGCTACTCTCACCAGCTGTTCTGACCCTCTGCTGCCCTCTGGTGGCTACTTGTACAACTACCCCCCCAACCAGGAAGGCCCCTTTGAGCCACACGCATTGGGGTTTTGGTTCATTCTGACAAATGCGTCACGCTGAAATGTTCCTCGTACTGAAAAAAGACTTCCTTCTGTTTTTTCTTTTTTTGTTTGTTTTTTCCTTCTACATTGTCAGTCCAAATATTAAATTCTGACATAAAACAGACTCATTTGTTTCCATGTTGAAGGTTTCCAAGGATCTTCAGGTTTTGATTAAAACACACTCAAGTGTAGTGAAAATATTATTAATTATATAGTATTTCTTTGATATGGTCTTGTGAGAGCAAGATCTTTCATGGAATAGCAGGTGAGGTATAAGAGTAGAGAAGACTCAAGTGTAGCTATCATGCCTTCTACATGGCCTAGAGCTGGCCAAAATTCAAGGACTGACCTTCCTTGCCTTGTAAGCTGTACCACGTAGCCCAGTGGCAAGAGCAAAAGGCTTTTTACTGAGTGTGATTTCAGGCCCTCACTCTGGAACTTACTGCTTGTGTAATACTGGCTGAATCTCTTATCAAAGGACCAGTTTCTGCACATGTGGAATGTTCTAGTACCTACTGAACAACTTGTTTGCAAAGCAGTGACTTTGGTGTACTTTCCAAAGTACATTGCAAAGTACTGATTTATTTGAGAGCTTATTAGCATCTCATATGAGTTTCAAGAACCCCCAAGTATCCTTCCCCATAGCATAAGGACACTAGTGACTGAGAACTACAGATCTCAACCTGCCACACAAACTGTTCTCTGGATGCATGGAAAGGCATCCAAAAAGGTGATCTTTTCAGAAAAATCACTAAAAAAAATGAAGAACTTGCAGGTGCAAAGATAAATGAGAGAACATTATGAACTTTGCTACAAACCTTGGTCTACCTTTGTATGTTCACAAAATGGCTTCCNGAGGCAGAGGCTGACGCAAATGCCTGGGGGTGGCAGCCTGTTCTGCCAGACCTACCCTGCAAGGTCCACTCCCTTAGACACACCCTTTCTAAAAAGACAGCAAGTAAAGATAGCCGCATGACAGAACTGAACCACAAGACTGTGGAAACACAAGAAGAAATGGTCTCTACAAATAATATGTCCAGAACAGGTAAAGCCAGGATGGAGTTACATCCTAAAGATTGGGTATCTGGAAGTCAGTCCTGCCAGGACTGAGAGTTCTCAAGAGTTTTCTGAAGCCCTCAAGGCTCAGAGGCATAACTACCTTGACCAGAGAGGACNAGCAGGGCAATGGTATATATACTCTTAAATAGTATATTTGCCAGATACTTTGCAAAGGTGAAAAACTAACATGTAAGCATGTATAAATATGTGTCCACAACATACTCTCTCCATATGTCACTTTTTTTTTGCTTAAAGCTTACTAACAGCAATAAGTATCAGCATGGGAAAGACTCAGGAGGCAAGGAGAAAAGTATCACACAAAAATTAACATATGTATCATAAAATTAAGTTTTTGATGTGTGGTTATACAGTGTCTTTAGTATAGATACTAGAGAAAGAAGGAAAAATTTAAACAATGGGAAAAAGACACCCCCCTTTTCTCTCTGTGTGTGGTATGTGTGTAAATCATTTGTGGGACTCAAAAGGTAGAAGCCTTTCTGAATCAGAACAAATAGTTGAAGAGCTGCAAGAGTCCAAAAGTGTCACCTGGTGAAGTAGGTGTCACACAGTGACTTTTATACAATGTGGGGAACTTTAAATTCTTTTAGTGCGGGCAGGGTACTTTGTTTAGGGAGAAACAAAAGCTGAATAATTTACTTTGAAATTATATTTATAGAGANTATTTGACCTAGGGTTTTTAAGTTTGTATNTGAAAGAGGAAAAACAGAAACAAAACACTCTAGTTGTAAAAACAAACAAAAANCCAAAAAACCTTNGAGTGTGAAATGTATCATTGCCCAACGCTCAAGGCTTTGCTTTTGAGGAAGTCAGGAAGCAGTCCGTGTCTTCCAGCAGGAACTGGAATGCTCCTTTTGTTAAGAAGAGTAAATGCTGACATTACTTCTGGTCAGCAGTCCAGTCAATCAGCACTTGTGTTCCCAGAAGTCCCCANCACACCAGCACAGGATTCAGGTGATGTGGTGTTCAAGAGAAAACTTGCCATTTTGTGGAGTTCACAGAAGTGGGAGCCTGGTTCCTTGGCTTGTTTTGGCCTTCCTTGTCTTCGGGAGACCTCTTTTTCTTTATGNCGTAGGGAAAATGTGTGGCTAATGTCAAGCNTTGGAGACACACCTGGAGGCAAGATTTTATTTTAATCACCTCTTTTCTGTACAACAGAAACCACCTGAATCAAAAGAGCCACCAGCTCTAGGCCAGTGCCCAAACTTTGCCTGGAAAGTGTCTTCCTATTTCCCAGTGTCCACTTCCTTGGGGCCTGAAAGGGATGGAGCTGAACTCTGGCAGAGGTGGGTCAAATGGACAGTGCTATTTTTACGTTTAAAATAGAGACCAAGGCAGCATGAGAAGGGAAAAGAACAATGTCTTTTTTCTTTTCCCTTTAGCAGGCCTTGCTACTTGCATGGTAATGGAGAGACTCCAGAGCAATCTAAACCAAAGGTGTTTATCCAGGGTCCATAGCCAGGACAGGCTTGAAAGGAGATGTCCAAACCAGCCAAGATGGTGGCTCTAGCAGGNNGGCAGGANGGCTGGCAGGTCTACAGGAGTGCAGAGGAGGAGAAGTACCNTTCCCTGTGTAACCCTTGCTTGAGGAATCACAAAGGTCACAAAGGAAACCGGCTNAGGCTCCTGCCTTCTGTTTCTGTAATGGTATTAGCAATGACTCTTTCTTACTCAATCGCACTCCCAAAGGATTGTCAATAAACTTTTTATGTGCCATAACTGTTACATTAAATAAAGCTGAAAGTATTGAGTAAACCGACTGTAAATCACTTTAGATGCCTTGGAATTACATTAAGTGTGAGAATTATGGATCTTTCGCTGCCTGCAGAAACAGGGAAACGACAGAGCCAGGGGTTTTTACGCTGCCAGCCTTTTGAAGATTTTTTAAATTATTTTTTTATGCTCCACGACAGCCATCTCTTGTAAATGACTTGTTCAGGGGCAAACTAGGAGTAAGGCAGAGAAGAATAGTGGCTGGGTGGGAATGGAAAGGAAAAGGCNCCTTGCAGTGTGAACACAGTCCCATTTTCTTTCCCCTTTGCATGTGTCTACAGAACTCTTTTTTTAAAAGATTTTTTCATATTATATTTGTACATTTTAAGTAAATGACCAGGAATGTATCCATCCAAACACAGACATGCAGGGTGCGCACACATGTGTGTGAACAAAATCTTTCTTGGGCCTTCTCCAAACCTTTTCCATTGAAGTGTCCCCAGCTGTCATTCGTGTGACATAAAGCTCTTGCTTTTATTGGTGTTGGTGTCCAACAGTCTTCCTGAAGCCTTCACAGGGTCAGGTTTGTATTTTAAACAGACCTGTCAAGGTTCTGAAACTGGAGGAAGTTTGGAGAGAATGTTGATAAAAGCGGAAATCGCTCAGGCTGATGCTCCCCGGGACCTGTCCTGAAGTCAGGGCAGGTTTGATTTTGTTTTNGGGGGAGCGAGATTAAGGCTGCTTTCCAATCAGCNTGGTTTCTCTGTTGACCACTTCCAGCAACAAAATAATAATCAGGGGCGGGTGACATCAAAGACTGTGCCGTAATCATCAGAATGATGTCTGGAACTCAGAGTCAACTTCCTTTCAGGAAGAGAAGGGGTGAAAAGAAGTCATGATACTTCCAGGCCAAGAATAGGTGTGGCTGATGACTAATTCATAGGAAGTCATAGACTGGTTGGGGGAAAAGTACTGATGAGTGAAGCCTGCCCTCAAATACCCAAGCCTAACTGTGGGAGGTGTTGGAATCCAGAGGGTACAGTCTGATGGTAACACAGGACCAATCTGCTTGTCCTACCTGACCACTAAAAACCTCATTATTTTAAAATCTGTTATTTTTTTTTTTAAGAATAAAACGATGAAAACCTCTATTTCAGCCAATCTGAGACATCAGATCTGGGCTCTCAGTCTAGCTGGGGAAATGAGTCAGCCCCACCTTCCACGGCTGGAAGCAGTGTAATGGGTTCTACAGCTTCAGAGAGGGCTGGGTGGTTTAGCACACTTGGGATTTGGAAGAGGAGGATCCAACAGGGCTGCAGGATTGGAAAAGCTGGAGATTCACACATTTGTGCTTATTGGGAAAGTGGTATGGAGTGAACAAGCACAAGTGTTAGGAGAGACAGAGAAGAGAAAGGAGCCAGTAGGAGCCGGGGGTGAGTGGGTTGGGGAGGTGCTGCTGAAAACCAGGCAGATCACACAGACTACAGAACAGGAGCTTTTGAATAATCAGAGAATTAGAGGCTTTGTTTGTCACCAGCCACAGCGCCTGCTTCACCAACCTGGAGTTGCATCAGGGGACCCAGAGATGAGAGAGAAAGGGCTGAGTGAGTCATAACCCTAGGTGACATTAGACCTAGAAGATGCATGCTTCACGACCCTTCCTTCTGCGGCAAGCTGCACAGCAGCGGCATCTCTGTCCTGTCACAGAGACTTTCTTGTATGGAAGCTCAGGATTGGAAACCCTCCAATCTAGATTTTGACCTTGATAGTGACACTCACTGGTTCTACGACATCGGGCAGGTGACCTTCTCATGAGCTTGGGAGTTCACCTAGGAAGGTGGAGAGGGNCAATGGAGAGTCACTTTTAACTCTAATTGTTCTGACAGCTGCGGCTTTTTCTGCATTGCTTTCCCTGTCACTAGACAGCAGGTCAGATGAAAGCCAGCACAACCTGCTTCCTTGGCTGTGGACAAAGCCCACATTTGAGTCTACCAGCCAACACATGGATGGGATCAGAGAAGGCTCTCCATCAAGCCTTCTCCACTGCTTAACAACTGGGCCATTGTTTAAGTGGATTACTCTCCCAAAGCCTTGAGTCCCACATGAAGAGGCAAGTGAGCAATGGGCTGTTGGGAGTTGGGAGGCAGTTTCCAGCAGAGACCCTATCCAATACGTTTGGTTCATTCAGTNGCCTAAGCAGGGTGTAACACAAGGCTCCCAGGCTCTAATAACACTATAATTTAGCCCAAGAGCAAAAAAGCCTGAGTTCCAGATCACCTCTGACTGTCCTCAGATAGGGCTCTCCAAATAACATTTTGTGTGTGTGTGTGTGTGTGTGTGTGAGTGTGTGTGTGTGCACATATGCATATAAAAGTAGGTTGATGTCAGTTGTCTTTCTGAGTCCCTCTCCGCTTAGTTTTTGAAGCAGTGTCTCTTACTGACCTGGAGCTCACTGATTGACTAGACTGGCTTCCAGCAAGCCTCTTGATCTACTTGCTTCCCTCCTCTGAGCGCTGGAGTGAGATGGTACCATCTCTCACGTGAATACTGGAGATCCAAACTCAGGTCCTCATGCTTACGTAGAAATCACTTTGCTTAACTCAGCCATCTCCCCAACACATTCAAACAATACAGTCTCGAGCTACAAAGTTAACTGCTATAGAGAGACTTTATAACACATTGTCCACATACATACTAAAATATTTATAGATGAATGAATAAATGAATGAATGAATGAATGAATGAATACTTAAGAGAAAATCAGTGGTGGGTTTTTAATTGAGCAGATGCCAAAGATTATTACCCATATTTTGCTTCCAAGTAGAAACGGAGACAAAATGTGAGAGTGCAAGATATTTATTAGGGTCTTCTTAGGGCAGGATCTATGGACTCTGGTGATAAAATGGTGAGCAAAATTAGGCAAATTCATTGCCACAAGGGGTGACATCCTAGGGACATGAGAGCCACTAAGTCTGTTTAGGGAATAACTGCAACCACTTCAGAGAACAGACACTGAGGTGAAGACGAAACCCAGGTTTGGAGTGTGATGGTCAATACTGTCAACTTGATAGGATCTAGTGTCACCTAGGAGACGACAAGCATCTGGAACTATCAGTGTGAAGGATTATCTTGATTGGGTTAGCTTATGGCCATGCCATCTTGATTAGGTTAACACCATCCCTGGGCTTTGGTCCTAGACCATTAAGAGTGAAGCTAACTATCACATTCTTTCTGCTTCTTGACTGCGAATGTCATGTGACCAGACATTTCGAGCTCCTGCAGCCTTGACTTCCCTGCCATGATTGACTGTGCCCTTGAGCTGTGGGGCAAAATAAACTCATTCTTCCTGAAGTTGCTTTGTTTCCAGGGGATTTTGTTAGAACATCAAGAAAAGTAATGAAGACAGGGAGATGATCTGGTGACAAGTGACAGTGATGGAGCATGCATGGATGGAAAACCCCAGGCTCACATCTGAGCTGACATCTATTGTTTGTTTATTTATTGTTTGTTTGTTTTTGTTTTCATTGTAATTAAGTGTGTGTTTACTCAGGTGGGTACCATGACACATGTGTGGAGGTCAGTGGGCTTATGGGAGTTTATTCTCTCCTTCCACCATATGGGTCCGGGAATCAAACTCAGGTCACCAAGCTTGGAGGTAAGCTCCTTTGCCCACTGAGCCATCTTTCTGGTTTTTCTCCTCCTCCTCCTCCTCTTCTCCTTCTTTTTGGCAGAGTCTTATAATTGAGGCTGGCTTCAAACTCANTCTGTAACAGCATGACCTTGAACTTCTGATTCTCCTGNCTCTTCCTCCAAAATGCTTGAGTTACAGGCATGTACCCTCATGTTCAGTGCTGGAGACTAACCTCAGGGAAGTCTTCGTGAGTGCTGGGTAAGCATGGTACAACCTGAATTGAAGTCTTAATGGCGAGTAGATAATAAATCTCACCGTCCCCATCAATGTCTAGAATTTAATTTTCCTTTCTAGAAAGCCACTGCATATATTTTTTAAAGCTCTCCTGGCCATACCTATTTTCCCTGCATGTGGAGGACACATTTAACATTCAACTCTTATTTTAAATAAATTGTGTGATAGTTACGAGAAACAACAAAATAACTACTTTTCTCAATGAAAATACAACTCTAGGTTTCTGCAAGCAAAAGCAGATTGTCTCCCTAAAACTCTTAAGCACCCCTGGAGAAGGGCTGGTGTATAGGCCAAGCCTGCACCCCCACAGAAAGGTGATGCAAATCGCTATGCCTCCTCGCTGAGCCAAGCTCTGATGAGAAAATCATTAGTGGAGATGCCAGGTGGGACCCCCCTCTGTTTTGCTGATCTTGTAAATTGTCTAGACTCAAGTGTCGCAGGCATGTCTTACAATCCGTAAGATAACACCTAGATTTTGTAGAGCAGAGGCANATTAACCTTTGTGGGCTCTAGCGGGGTCCCGACACAGAATGTCTGGGGAAAACCACCGTGCTCATGGTAATTGCTTGCCATGCAGGGGGAAAAATGATCCAGAGTTGTGTGAAGATAAGGAGAAATGGCTGCAGGCAAGTCACCTGGGTTTTATTATGCTTGCCCTAAAAAATAATTAGCATAGCTTGTGAAATCATCTTAGGGGAAGTTTGCAGGGCTGGCTTTTGCCCCCAGAAGGAAATGGTAACCTAGCTTGTTTTTCTGAGAGGGGGANAGAGAGACTGAGACAGAGACGAAGAGAGAACTCTCCCATGCTTCTAGGATGGCAAAGAGGAACGAAAGGTTGGGTTTTAAAATAAAGGNGTCTGAAGTCACAAAGATCCTGGGGCATAAATGTTCAGAGCCAACAGCTATCGTGATGGCTCTGCCCTGGTGGAGCAGAGCCACACCTCAGCACCAGACAAAGGTGCCTCAGTACCATGGAGGGCTCCAGGCTAGGCAAGCTTGTTGAGTCCTCTCCTAGTGGCCAGCTAGAGGAACACAGAGCCAAGCCCTGCATGAATACACAGGCCTCAGGCCCCACGCTTCTGCTGACCGCAGCCAGAGCTGCATCAAGAGAATGGAGTAGTCCCCTAACAGTCATCAGTACTTCATTTCTCAGACCTCTGATTTGGAGTAACCCAAGGGAGCAGTGTCGGGTCTGGTTCATCGTGGAAGCAGACACTGTAGAGANAGCATTTTCCCTTTTACTCTTCCCCAGTGGAAAAGGGAATGGACTGTGCAGGAGTGTTGACATGCATTTCACTAACCAGACAGGAGCAAGACTTTGTAAGATGTCCCTGTCACAGAGACCTTTTCAGTTTCCTTCCAGGGACCAGAATGTTCCAGAGGGCCAGTGGGTTTGAACTCATGAACTCAATGGGGCAAGGTTAACCTGTTTGCTCCCTAAAATTCAGGGACACTCACATCTCAGGGGAGGTGGCTGCTTATTCCAGAAAGTATTCAGCCTGTTGTTTGTCACAGAGAAGCAGGAAGTCAGGCCTTGTTTCTGGTGCAGCAAGTGTGATGTGAGAACAGCTAATCCCTATAGTCGCTATTCCTTAGGGCTGTGGCCTTTCTGTGGAAGGAACATACACTTTAAACCAGGGGGTCTGCACAGACAGACCTGCCAGCACTGGCCCTACTCACCTACAAGGCCTCTGCGTTTCTGAATAAGAACGGCCCTCTTAGGTTCTTACGTTTGAATGCTTGGTCATCAGGAAGTAGCACTACTTGGAAGGGGTTGGGAGGTGTGGCCTTGTTGGAGTAGGTGTGGCTTTGTTGGAGGAAGTGTGTCATTGGGGATGGGCTTTGAGATTTCAAGGGCCTGAATCAGGCCNAGTGGCTCTCTCTCTTCCTGCTGCCTGTGGATCTGAATGAAGAACTCTCAGCTACTTCTCCAGCACCATGTGTGCCTGCCATGCTCCCAGCCATGATGACAATGGACTGAACTTCTGAAACTGTAAGCCAGCCCCAGTTAAATGTTTTCTTTTATAAGAATTGTTGTGGTCATGGTGTCTCTTCACAGCAGTGAAACATTGACTAAGACAGCCTGTCAGCATCTTCTGGCTCCAGATGCCTCATGAGCTCTAAAGGTCAGGGCATATGGCATCCTGGTGACTCACAGTTGCACCNTCTATAGTCACTCAATACTACCTATACCTGCTTTCTCCGACTTGCTTCTTTCAAGAAACTTAGCAAACTGTATAAGTCAACTTGAGCTGCTGTAACAAAATACAGTAGATCAGGGACTTGACAGGAATTTGTTCCTCACAGCTCTGGAGGCTGGAAGTCCAAGCTGAAGATGCTGGCTCACNTGGGGTGTGGTGAGGTTCTTCCTGTCTTGAAGATGGCGATTTGCCTGACCTCTCCCCAGTACACAGAGGAAGCAAAAGACATCTGTCTTCCCTTCTAAGGCCAGCAGCACAGTGGGATCTGGCCTACTTTTAGAGGTTTGACCTCAGTTACATCTAGAGAGAGCTCCAGGTCAGTAACAGTTATGTGGGAATGAACACCACACCCTGCNGATTAGAGAGGGAAGACATAACCTAGTCCATAGCTGAGACAAATGTTATTACCACAGCCCAGGTAAATGTCATTGTCAGTTTCCAGATAAGGCCAAGTCCGGAACCTGACTGCAGGCCAGCCAGGGAGAACACAGTGAAACCAAGCTTCAGAGCCAGGGCCGTGGGCTGCTGGCTTCAGCTCAGCCCCTTCACCAGGGTGCCTTGTTCAACAACTACTGGACAACAGCTTGGCCAGTGGGTCCTTTGAGGCAGTGCAAGGCAGCCCCAGGTCTCCTTGCTACAAGAGGGAGAACAAGGAAGAGCGCAGCCTGCTGACTTCTCTGTCTGCCTGGCCCTCCCCTAGCCTCTTCCCTCTTCTCCTAGCCTCTCCTCTCCTGCCCTAGCCTCTCCCCTCCTCCCCTCTCCCCAGCCCATGACTTCAGCTCTGAAGATGTCCTTACCCGATACATACACTCCCCTACCCTGCCCTGTGAGAGCCTTTTCTCATGGCCTGGCTGATAATTTATTTAGTTTTGCTAAGTGTTCCTTTACAGGGAAGGAGAAAGGGGAGGGGTGACGGGGAAGATGGGTTGCTGTCTTTGAAAA